>JAHIAM010000731.1:0-46021 GCA_021605205.1 Aegilops longissima
TCTCAAAATAATATAAGTGAAGCATGAGAGTTCATCTATTTCTTCAAAATAAAACCACTACCGTGCTCTAAAATATATAAGTGAAGTACTAGAGCAAATGACAAACTACTCGAAAGATATGTGAAGATCAATGAGTAGTCGAATAATTATGCAACTATGTGAAGATTCTCTAACATTTAAAATTTCAGATCTTGATACTTTATTCAAACAACAAGCAAAGCTAAAGAAAATAAAATAGCGCTCCAAGCAAAACACATATCATGTGGCGAATAAACATATAGCTCCAAATAAATTACCGATGAGCGAAGGCGAAAGAGGGATGCCTTCAGGGCATCCCCAAGCTTAAACTCTTGGTTATCCTATAATATTACCTTGGGGTGCCTTGGCGTCCCCAAGCTTAAACTCTTGCCACTCCTTATTCCATAGCCCATCGAATCTTTACCCAAAACATGAAAACTTCACAACACAAAACTCAACGAGAAAACTTCGTAGCTCATTAGCGAAAGAAAACAAAACACCACTTCATGGTACTGTAATGAACTAATTCTTTATTTATATTGGTGTTAAACTTACTATATTCCAACTTCTCTATGATTTATAATCTATATTACTAGCCATAGATTCATCAAAATAAGCAAGCAACACAATGAAAACAGAATCTGTCAAAAACAGAACATTCTGTAGTAATCTGTATCAAACGTATACTTATGGAACTCCAAAAATTCTAAAATAAATTGGTGGACCTGAGGAATTTGTCTAGTAATCATCTGCAAAAAGACTCAACTAAATATCACTCTCCAGTAAAAATTTCTAGCTAATCTCGTGAGCACTAAAGTTTTTGTTTTTTTACAGCATGATCATAAAGACTTCACCCAAGTCTTCCCAAAGGTTCTACTTGGCACAAACACTAATTAAAACACAAAAACACATCTATATAGAAGCTAGATGGATTATTTATTCCTAAACAGAACCAAAAAGCAAGAAACTAAAATAAAATTGGGTTGCCTCCCAACAAGCGCTATCGTTTAACGCCCCTAGCTAGGCATGATGATTTCAATGATGCTCACATAAAAGATAAGAATTGAAACATAAAGAGAGCATCATGAAGAATATGACTAGCACATTTAAGTCTAACCCACTTCCTATGCATAGGGATTTTGTGAGCAAACAACTTATGGGAACAACAATCAACTAGCATAGGAAGGCAAAACAAGCATAACTTCAAAAATTGAAGCACATAGAGAGGAAACTTGACATTATTGCAACTCCTACAAGCATATGTTCCTCCATCATAATAATTTTCAGTAGCATCATGAATGAATTCAACAATATAACCAGCACTTAAAGCATTCTTTTCATGATCTACTAGCATAGAAAATTACTACTCTCCACATAAGCAAAATTCTTCTCATTGAATATTGGGAGTATCATAAGAGACTTGAACACTAAAAATTGTTTCCACATTAAAGAGCAATGCTCAGAAAAAGGGTAATCATAATCGTGACAAGATTTGTAAATATAATCATCACTACTTTTTATAGCATAAGTTTCATCACAATAATCATCATAAGTAGCAACCGTTCTCATCATAATCGATTGAAACCTCTCCCAAGATAGTGGAATCACTAAATAAAGTTGACACTCTTCCAAATCCACTTTCATATTCATCATAATAAAATTCAACATCCTCCAAAATAGTGGGATCACTACTTCCTAAAGTTGACACTCTTCGAACCCACTTTCATCAATATAATCATCATAGGTAGGAGGCATGCTATCATCATAACAACTTTGCATATCAAAACTCAAGGCGCTAAAAATATCATCTTCATTAAACATAGCTTCCCCAAGCTTGGGCTCTTTCATATCATAAGCATAATCACTCTCATCATTAAAAATATGGATAGCACCAATAGTAAAGCAATTATCATCATCACAATGAGTAGTAGGGGCAACATCATTTGGGAGGGATACCTTTCTACCTTTGTTGCTCCTTCTTTTCTTTTCTTCTTCACATTATGTGTAGGTTCAACCTTCCTCTTTGAGCTCCTTATTGATGAGATTGGTTGAATAAAGCTCCTCCTCGTTACCGATTCATCATAAGAAATAATAGGAGGATATTGGAAGTCTCTTCCCTTTCATTAGTATTATCATCATCTTCTATTTGCTTTCTTTTCTTTAGGTAATTGGCAATATAAGGATTTTCAATGCAATTCCCGCACAAAACATATAAATATTTTCTAGATCAATATCAAGAAAATGATTAAGATTAAATTCTGGAATAGGCAGTTAAGCGTTTCAACTCTTCACAACCCAAAAGCAATCTAAGTTCATTGTAATGAGAAAGGAGATCAAATCATCACAATTTTGGACACGACCCGATCATGAAACAATTTGCATTGGAGATGTAAATGATCTTGTTTATTGAAAAATTCTAGCAGGAAAGATATCTTAAATTCTCCGCACTCTTATCTAGCCTTTCTTGCAACTTCTTAGTTTCTAAATACTTATGCCTCTTGCAATATATATCTTCTTTATTTGGTGTGTTAATGCAAACATGCACTCCATAAAAGTTGACATGCTTATGAGAGATATTTTCATCATGACTAGAGCAATCATCATTAGCACTATGGATATTCAAGGAGTTTATACTAACAACATTGCAATAATGCTCATCATTCAAAGATTTAGTACCAAGCATTTTAAAGCATTCTTCTTCTAGCACTTGAGCACAATTTTCCTTTCCATCATACTCACAAAAGATATTAAAAAGACGAAGCATATGAGACAAACTCAATTCCATTTTTTGGTAGTTTTCTTTTATAAACTAAACTAGTGATAAAACAAGAAACAAAAAGATTCGATTGCGAGATCTAAAGATATACCTTTAAGCACTCACCTCCCGACAGCAGCGCCGGAAAAGAGCTTGATGTCTACTACATAACCTTGTTCTTGTAGGCGTTGTTGGGCTGCAAGTGCACGATTTTGTAGGACGGTAGCAAATTTCCCTCAAGTGGATGACCTAAGGTTTATCAATCCGTGAGGCGTGGGATGAAGATGGTCTCTTGTTGGGAGCGTTGCAGAAAATTAAAATTTTTCCTACGGTTTCACCAAGATCCATCTATGAGTTCATCTAAACAGCGAGTCGAGGTGAGTTTGCATCTACATACCACTTATAGATCGCGTCTGCAGGCGTTGAGGGGCGGTGATGATGGAGTCGTACTCGGCGTGATTCGGATCACCGATGACCAAGTGCTGAGCGGACAGCACCTCCGCGTTCAACACGCGTGCAGTGCAGGTGGCGTCTCCTCCGTCTTGATCCAGCAAGGAGGAAGGAGAGGTTGAGGAAGACAGCTCCACCGGCAGCGGCCAGGCGTGATGATGGTGGAAGCGATACTCAAGCGGGGCTTCGCCCGAGCACACAGCGGAGGAGAGAGGTGTTGGGGAGGGAGGCTGCGCCTTGGCTTGCGTGGCTGCCTCCCTCACCCCTCTATTTATAGGGGAAGGGGCAGGGGCGGCCCCTCTAGATGGGATCTAGAGGCGGCGGCGAGAGGGTGGCTTGCCCCCAAGCAAGGCGCCCTCTGGGGTTCCCCCCAACCCTAGGCGCATGGGCCCAAGGGGCGCCCAGCCCCAGGCTGGCTTCTATCCCCATGGCCCAAGTGGCCCCGGGGGGTGGCCCCTCCAGTGGACCTCCGGAACCCTTCCGGTGGCCCGGTACAATCTGATGCCCAAGAAACTTTCCGGTGTCCGTTTGACAACTTCCCATATATAAATCTTTACCTCCGGACCCTTGGAACTCCTCATGACGTCCGGGATCTCATCGGGACTCCGAACAACATTCGGTAATCACATACAAGTCTTCCTAATAACCCTAAGCGTCCAGAACCTTAAGTGTGTAGACCCTACGGGTTCGGAGACCGTAGACATGACCGAGGCGGCTCTCGGGCAATAACCAACAACGTGATCTGGATACCCATGTTGGCTCCACATGCTCCTCGATGATGTCATCGGATGAACCACGATGTCGAGATTCAATCAACCCGTATGCAATTCCCTTTGTCGATCGGTATGTTACTTGCGAGACTTCGATCGTCGGTATCCCAATACCTCGTTCGGTCTCGTTACCGGCAAGTCACTTTACTCGTCCGTAATGCATGATCCGTGACCGGACACTTGGTCACTTTGAGCTCATTATGATGATACACTACCGAGTGGGCCGGTGATACCTCTCCGTGTCACGGGTGACAAATCCAGTCTCGATCCGTGTCAACCCAGCAGACACTTTCGGAGATACCTGTAGTGCACCTTTATAGTCACCCGATTCGTTGTGGCGTTTGGTACACCAAAGCACTCTTACGGTATCAAGGAGTTACGATCTCATGGTTTAAGGAAGAGATACTTGACATAGAAAAAGCTCTAGCAAAGCGAACTACTACGATCTTGTGCTATGCTTAGGATTGGGTCTTGTCCATCACGTCATTCTTGTAATGGCGTGATCCGTCGTCAATGACATTAATGTCCATAGCCAGAAACCATGGCTATCTGTTGACCAACGAGCTAGTCAACTAGAGGCTCACTAGGGACGTATTGTGGTCTATGTATTCACATGTATTATGATTTCCGGATAATACAATTATAGCATGAATAAAGACAATTATCATGAACAAGGAAATATAATAATAATGCTTTTATTATTGCCTCTAGGGCATATTTCCAACAGATCTCCCACTTGCACTAGAGTCAATAATCTAGTTACATTGTGATGAATCGAACACCCATAGAGTTACGGTGTTGATCATGTTTTGCCCATGGAAGAGGTTTAGTCAGCGGATCTGCGACATTCAGATCCGTATGCACTTTACAAATTTCTATGTATCCATCTTGAACATTTTCATGGATGGAGTTGAGCGGCGCTTGATGTGCCTGGTCTTCTTGTGAAACACAGGCTCCTTGGCAAGTGCAATAGCTCGGTGTTGTCCGAGAAGAGTTTGATCGGCCCCGACGCATTGGGTATGACTCCTAGGTCGGTGATGAACTCCTTCACCCAAATTGCTTCATGTGCTGCCTCGAGGCTGCCATGTACTCCGCTTCACATGTAGATCCTGCCACGGCCTTTCTGCTTGCGGCTGCACCGACTTCTTGCTCCACCATTCAACATATACCGTATCCGGTTTGTGACTTAGAGTCATCGGATCGTGTCGAAGCTAAGCGTCGGCGTAACCCTTCTGACGAGCTCTTCGTCACCTCCATAAGCGAAACATGTCCTTCGTCCTTTTAGGTACTTTAGGATATTCTTGACCGCTGTCCGGTGTTCCTTGCGGGATTACTTTGGTACCTTCCTACCAAACTTACGGCAAGGTTTACATCAGTGCGGTACTGACATGGCATACATAATAGATCCTATGGCTGAAGCATAGGGGATGACACTCATCTCTTCTTTATCTTTTGCCGTGGTGGGGCATTGAGCGAGCTCAATCTCACACCTTGCGGTGCGGTAAGAACCCTTTCTTGGACTGATCCATTTTGAACTTCTTCAAAATTTTATCAAGGTATGTGCTTTGTGAAAGACCTATGAGGCGTCTTGATCTATACCTATAGATCTTGATGCCTAATATATAAGCAACTTCTCCAAGGTCCTTCATTGAAAAACACTTATTCAAGTAGGCCTTATCTGTCCAAGAATTCTATATTATTTCCCATCAAAAGTATGTCATCTACATATAATATGAGAAATGCTCTGAGCTCCCACTCACTTTCTTGTAGCGGAGGCTTCTCCATAAGTGCTGCGTAAACTAACGCTTTGATCATTTCATCAAAGCAAATGTTCCAACTCGAGATGCTTACCAGCCCATAAATGGATCGCTGGAGCTTGCATACTTTGTTAGCATTCTTAGGATCGACAAAACCCTCGGCTGCATCATATCAGTTCTTCCTTAAGATGCCGTTAAGGAATGCCGTTTTGGCGTCCATCTGCCATATCTCATAATCATAGTATCGGCAATTGCTAACATGATTGAGACGGACTTAAGCTTAGCTACGGGGAGAAAGTCTCATCGTAGTCAATCCCTTGAACTTGCCGATAACCCTTAGCGACAAGTCGAGCTTTATAGATGGTGACATTACCATCGCGTCCGTCTTCTTCTTAAAGATCCATTTGTTTTCTATCGCTCGCCGATCATCGAACAAGTCGGTCAAAGTCCATACTTTGTTTTCATACATGGATCCTATCTTGGATTGCATGGCTTCAAGCCATTTGTTGGAATCTGGGCCGCCATCGCTTCTTCATAGTTGAAGGTTCACCGTTGTCTAACAACATGATTTCCGGGACAGGGTTGCCGTACCACTCTGGTGTGGAGCGTGTCCTTGTGGACCTCTGATTTGATAGCAACTTGATCCGAAGTACCTTGATCATCATCAATACTTTCCTCTCCGGTCGGTGCGAGGCACCACAGGAATATTTTCTGAGCTGCCTTTGCTTTCGGTTCAAGTTAGTACTTCGCCGAGTTCCACTTTCCTCCACTTACTTCTTTCGAGAGAAACTCTTTTCGAGAAAGGATCCGTTCTTGGCAACAAAGATCTTGCCCTCGGATCTTAAGTAGAAGGTATACCCAATGGTTTCCTTAGGGTATCCTATGAAGCGCATTTTTCCAACTTGGGTTCGAGCTTTTCGGGTTGAAGTTTCTTGACATAAGCATCGCATCCCCAAACTTTTAGAAGCGGCGACAGGTTTCTTCCCAAACCATAATTCATACGGTGTCGTCTCAGCGGTTTAGGCGGTGCCCTATTTAAAGTGAATGTAGCTGTCTCTAGGCGTATCCCCAAAATGATAGCGGTAAATCGGTAGAGACATCATAGACGCACCATATCCAATAGAGTGCGATTCGACGTTCGGACACACCGTTTATTTGAGGTGTTCGGTGGCGTGAGTTGTGAACGATTCCACATTTTCTTAAGTGTGTACCAAATTCGTGACTTAAATATTCTCCTCCACGATCCGATCGTAAGAATTTTATCTTTCGGTCATGTTGATTCTCTACCTCATTCTGAAATTCCTTGAACTTTTCAAGGTCTCGGACTTGTGTTTCATCAAGTAGACATACCCATATCTACTCAAGTCATCGTGAGTGAGAACATAAGGATATCCTCCATGAGCCTCAGCGCTCATTGGACCCTTTTACATCGGTATGTATGATTTCCAACAAGTTGGTTGCTCGCTCCATTGTTAGGAGAGCGGAGTCTTGGTCATCTTGCCCATGAGGCATGGTTAGCATGTGTCAAATGATTCATAATCTAGAGACTCCAAAGTCCATCGACATGGAGCTTCTTCATAAGCTTGACACCAATGTGACCAAAGGCGGCGGTGCCACAAGTATGTGGGACTATCGTTATCAACTTTACATCTTTTGGTATTCACGCTATGAATATGTGTAACATTACGCTCGAGATTCATTAAGAATAAACCATTGACCATTGGAGCATGACCATAAAACATATCTCTCATATAAATAGAACAACCATTATTCTCGGTTTAAATGAGTAGCCATCTCGCATTAAGCGAGATCCGGATACAATGTTCATGCTCAAACTTGGCACCAAATAACAATTATTAAGGTTCAAAACTAATCCCGTAGGTAAATGTAGAGGTAGTGTGCGGCGGCGATCACATCGACTCTGGAACCATTCCGGCAGCGCGCCGTCACCTCGTCCTTCGCCGGATCTCCGCTTATTCGCAGCTCTGCTGTGAGTTACAAATATGAACAGCGGCACGGTATCAAATACCGGGGAGTTACTACAGTCTTGGTAAGGTACACATCAATTACATGTATATCAAATATGCTTTTAGTGTTGCGGCCTTCTTATCCGCTAAGTATTTGGGGCAGTTACGCTTCGATGACCCTTCCCTTGCAATAAAAGCACTCAGGTCTCGGGCTTGGGTCCATTTTTGACTTCTTCCGGCAAGCTGGCTTACGGTAGCGGCAACATCTTTTAGTCCTTCTTGAAGTTCTTCTTACCCTTGCCCTTCTTAAACTTAGTGGTCTTATTGACCATCAACACTTGATGTTCTTTCTTGATTTCAACCTCTGCTGACTTGAGAATTGAATATACTTCAGGAATGGTCTTCACCATCCCCATATTATAGTTCATCACAAAGCTCTTGTAGCTTGGTGGGAAGAATTGAAGGATTCTGTCAATGACCGCCTCATCAAGGAGGTTAATGTCCAATTTGAGACGGCTGTGCAACCGGACATTTTGAGTATATGCTCCTTGTGAGAACTGTTTTCCTCCTTCTTACAACTATATAACTTGTCCGGAGACTTCATATCTCGACCGGGCATGAGCATGATCCTCGGGTTCGGACCCGGTCCGTATAGTTGCTGCCATCATCTTTCAACTTGGTTTTCTCTAGGAGGAGCGTTGAAGTTCATGTTGACATGGCGTTGGCCATTTGATCTACAAGACATATTTTGCAAAAATTTAGACTAAGTTCATGATAATTAAGTTCATCTTAATCAAATTATTGAATGAACTCCCACTCAGATTTGACATCCCTCTAGTCATCTAAGTGTTACGATCCGAGTCGACTAGGCCGTGTCGATCATCACGTGAGACGGACTAGTCATCGTCGGTGAACATTCTCATGTTGATCGTATCTTCTATCGACTCGTGTTCGACCTTTCGGTCTCCGTGTTAGAGGCCATGTCTGTACATGCTAGGCTCGTCAAGTTAACCCTAAGTGTTTTGCATGTGTAAAACTGTCTTACACCGTTGTATGTGAGCGTAAGGATCTATCACACCCGATCATCACGTGGTGCTTGAAATGATGAACTTTAGCAGCGGTGCACAGTTAGGGAGAACACTTCTTGAAATTGTTGTAAGGATCATCTTATTTACTACCGTCGTTCTAAGTAAACAAGATGCATAAAACATAATAAACATCACATGCAATTATATAAAGTAGTGACATGATATGGCCAATATCATATAGCTCCTTTGGTCTTCATCTTGAGGCTCCATGATCATCTTGTCACGGCATGACACCATGATCTCCATCATCATGATCTCCATCATCGTGTCTTCATGAAGTTGTCACGCCAGCGACTACTTCTACTTTTATGACTAACGTGTTTAGTAATAAAGTAAAGTAGTTTACATGGCGTTCTTCAATGACACATGAGTCATCTAAAATAAAGACAACTCCTATGCTCCTGCGGTTGTCATACTCATCGACATGCAAGTTGTGATTCCTATTACAAGAACATGATCTCATACATCACAATATATCATTCATCATTCATCACAACTTTTGGCCATATCACATCACATGACAATTGTTGCAAAAACAAGTTAGGCGTCCTCTAATTGTTGTTGCATCTTTTACGTGGCTGCAATTGGGTTCTAGCAAGAGCGTTTTCTTACCTCTGAATAACCTGGCGTGATTTTGTCAACTTCTATTTACCCTTCATAAGGACCCTTTTCATCGAATCCGCTCCAACTAAAGTGGGAGGCAGGACACCCTTGACCACCTTATGCAACTAGTGCATGTTAGTCGGTGGAACCGGTCTCACGTAAGCGTCGTGTAAGGTTGGTCGAGGCCGCTTCATCCCACAATACCACGGAAGCAAGATAAGACTAGTAGCGGCAAGCAAGTTGACAAGATCTCGCCCACAACCAAATTGTGTTCTACTCGTGCAATGAGAACTACACATAGACCTAGCTCATGATGCCCTTTGTTGGGGAATGTTGCGAGAAAATTAAAATTTTTCCTACGGTTTCACCAAGATCCATCTATGAGTTCATCTAAGAGCGAGTCGAGGGTGAGTTTGCATCTACATACCACTTGTAGATCGCGTCGCGGAAGCATTCGAGGGGCGGTGATGATGGAGTCGTACTCGGCGTGATTCAGATCACCGATGACCAAGTGCTGAGCGGACAGCACCTCCGCGTTCAACACACGTGCGGTATGGGTGGCGTCTCCTCCGTCTTGATCCAGCAAGGAGGAAGGAGAGGTTGAGAAGACAGCTCCACCGGCAGCCTGACGGCGTGATGATGGTGGAGAAGCGATACTCCGGCGGGGCCGCCGAGCACATAGCGGAGGAGGAGAGGTGTTGGGAGGGAGGGCTGCGCCTTGGCTTGTTGTGGCTGCCTCCTCACCCCTCTATTTATAGGGGAAGGGGCAGGGGGCGGCCCCTCTAGATGGGATCTAGAGGCGGCGGCCGAGGAGGTGGCTTGCCCCCCAAGCAAGAGGCACCCCTCTGGGTTCCCAACCCTTGGCGCATGGGCCCAGGGGCGCCCACCACCGAGGCTGGCTGCTATCCCCGCAGCCAAGTGGCCCCCGGGAGGTGGCCCCTCCAGTGGACCTCCGGAACCCTTCCGGTGGCCCGGTACAATCCAGTGCGCCCGAAACTTTCCGGTGTCCGTTTCACAACTTCCATATATAAATCTTTACCTCCGGACCCTTAGGAACTCCTCGTGACGTCAGGGATCTCATCAGGGACTCGAACAACATTCGGTAATCACATACAAGTCTTCCTAATAACCCTAGCGTCACCGAACCTTAAGTGTGTAGACCCTACGGGTTCGGGAGACACGTAGACATGACCGAGACGGCTCTCGGGCAATAACCAACAGCGGGATCTGGATATCCATGTTGGCTCCCACATGCTCCTCGATGACATCATCGGATGAACCATGATGTCGAGGATTCAATTAACCCCGTATGCAATTCCCTTTGTCAGTCGGTATGTTACTTGCCCGAGACTCGATCGTCGGTATCCCAATACCTCGTTCAGTCTCGTTACCGGCAAGTCACTTTACTCGTACCGTAATGCATGATCCCGTGACCAGACACTTGGTCACTTTGAGCTCATTATGATGATGCACTACCGAGTGGGCGGTGATACCTCTCCATAATCACGGGTGACAAATCCCGATCTCGATCCGTGTCAACCCAGAGACACTTTCGGAGATACTGTAGTGCACCTTTATAGTCACCCGATTCGTTGTGGCGTTTGGTACACCAAAGCACTCTTACGGTATCAAGGAGTTACGATCTCATGGTCTAAGGAAGAGATACTTGACATAGAAAAAGCTCTAGCAAAGCGAACTACGATCTTGTGCTATGCTTAGGATTGGGTCTTGTCCATCCGTCATTCTTGTAATGGCGTGATCCGTCGTCAATGACATCTAATGTCCATAGCCGAGGAAACCATGGCTATCTGTTGACCAACGAGCTAGTCAACTAGAGGCTCACTAGGGGCGTATTGTGGTCTATGTATTCACACATGTATTACGATTTCGGATAATACAATTATAGCATGAATAAAGACAATTATCATGAACAAGGAAATATAATAATAATGCTTTTATTATTGCCTCTAGGGCATATTTCCAACATCTCTCTCAAACAACCTGCAACCAAATAACAAAGAGTCTCTTGTGCCCCAACACACCCAATACAATGGTAAATTGTATAGGTGCACTAGTTCGGCGAAGAGATGGTGATACAAGTGCAATATGGATGGTAGATATAGGTTTTT
The DNA here is from genome assembly GCA_021605205.1 of Aegilops longissima. Lineage (NCBI taxonomy): Eukaryota > Viridiplantae > Streptophyta > Magnoliopsida > Poales > Poaceae > Aegilops > Aegilops longissima. Next base: position 11,538 of record JAHIAM010000731.1, read on the forward strand.
GTAATATGAAAATATAAAAACAGCAAGGTAACTAATGATAAAAGTGAGCTTAAATGGTATTGCAATGATAGGAAACAAGGCCTAGGGTTCATACTTTCACTAGTGCAAGTTCTCTTAACAATAATAACATAGATAGATCATATAAAATCCCTCAACATACAACAAAGAGTCACTCCAAAGCCACTAATAGCGAGAGAACAAGCGTAGAGATTATGGTAGAATGCGAAACCACCTCAAAGTTATTCTTTCGGATCGATCTATTAAAGAGTTAGTACTAGAATAACACCTTAAGACACAAATCAACCAAAACCCTAATGTCACCTAGATACTCCATTGTCACCTCAAGTATCCAGTGAGCACGATTATCGATATGCATCACACAATCTTAGATTCATCCAACCAACACAAAGTACTTTCAAAGGGTGCCCCAAGGTTTCTCTGGGGCGTCAAGAAAAGCGTGTGCCAACCCCTATGCATAGGTTCATGGCGGAACCCATAAGTTGGTCACCAAAACATACATCAAGTGGCACATGATATCCCATTGTCACCCACAGATAAACACGGCAAGACATACATCAAGTGTTCTCAAATCAAAGACTCAATCCGATAAGATAACTTCAAGGGAAACTCAATTCATCACAAGAGAGTAGGGGAGAAACATCATAAGATCCAACTATAATAGCAAAGCTCGCGATACATCAAGATCGTGCCATAGAGGAACGAGAGAGAGACGAGAGAGAGAGATCAAACACGTAGCTCTTGGTACATACCCTCAGCCCGAGGGTGAACTACTCCCTCCTCGTCATGGAGGCGCCGGGATGATGAAGATGGCCACGGTGATGGATTCCCCCTCAAGCGAGTCGGAGCAGGCTCGAGAAGTTTTGGTGGCTATAGTGGTTTGTGGCAGCGGAACTCGATCTATCTTCTCCGTGGATGTTTTTAAGTGCATTGGGACTATATAGGCGAAAGAAGTCGGTCGGGGGTGCTCGAGGGGTCCATGAGGCGAAGTGCGTTCCACAGAGGGGCCCCTATCTCACAGGCTCCTAGAGGATCTTGACTTGATCTCCAAGCCTCGGGATGATAATCTTCCAAAAAATCACGTTGCGAAGGTTTCATTCCGTTTGGACTCCGTTTGATATTCCTTTTCCTCGAAATACTAAAGCAGGCAATAAAAGCGACAATCTGAAATTTGGGCCTCGGTTAATAGTTTAGTCCCAAAACTAATATAAAAGTGTATAATAAAGCCCAATATTGCCCAAAAGCAGTAGATAATATAGCATGGAGCAATCAAAATTATAGATCGTTGGAGGCGTATCATAGCCTTGTGATGGAGGCTGGATGAGCGAGGGCAAGTGGAGGTGGAGGAGGTCGGCGGTGGAGATGAACAGTATCCGTGGAGTCCGTTTTGCGATCGCCCACCCCCGATGAAACGAGGACTCGTTTTCGACCGTAGGAGGTCCGTTTAAATCCGTTTTGCGATGCGCCACCCCTCCCGATCAACGGGACCCCGTTTACGACCGTAGGAGGTCCGTTTAAATCCGTTTGCGATGCGCCACACCTCGATGAACAGGACTCCGTTTGACCGTGGGAGGTCCGTTTAAATCCGTTTTGCGATGCGCCACACCTCCCGATCAACGGGACCCCATTTCGGCCGTGGGAGGTCCGTTTAAATCCGTTTTGCGATGCGCCACACCCTCCCGATCAACGGGACCCCGTTTACGACCGTGGGGGTCCGTTTCCTCTGATTTCTTGATGCGCCACACCCTCCGACCAACAAGACCCCGTTCTGAACGTAGGAGGTCCGTTTCCTCCGTTGTGCGGTACGTCAGGCCTCTTTCCATCGCCTGTTCCATCCAAGCCCTCCCGATGAACACGACAACGCATTCCGTTCCGACCCAGCCGGTTTGCTCCCCATGAACACGATGACGATGCTGTTTCTCCGTTCCGACCCAGCCATGTACGTATGCGCGAGTAGGCGTTCGAGACCTCGCCCGTATGTACACATACGTGGTCATATTTTCTTTCTTGCACCCTGGTGGCTATGCGTGCGTGTACATGCTACGTCGCGGCGCCTCTACTACGACACGTCGCGCCTCTACATCGACCGGTATATATATGCATACCGTTCGCGACCAGAATAACAGCGCTTCGTGCGCCCGACCAGGTGGGTCCCGACTATCGAGCACTTCCTTGCTGCGAAGATGTAGCTGGTGGGTCGGCGGTCGAAGCGAATCGTTTTTTTCGGGCGCACTTCCTTGCATGCGAAGATGTAGCTGGTGGGTCCCGGCGGTGAGAAACATTTTTTCACGAAATCGGTGGCCCGTCCGATGGGTCCCTGCTGTCGATTGGAGGAATAATTATTTTGCGGCGTAATAAGGAGGCACTTCCTTGCGGCCACCGTGGACCCGGTTATCGGCCTCTCCATGCAGTACTCTTCCGATGGAAGTCGGTCGTTGACCACATTGACCACCGCGCCGAGAGCACCACGGCGGTGGGCGGCGATGAGGCCTAGGAAGGGGCGCCCAGCGGGCAGGGAAAAGCAGCGGTGGATGCCCCATGACGAGGAATGCGAGGTGGGGCTACCGTCGCCTTGAGAATAACGGGGTGTGGGTGAGTAGAGGATGGCTTGGCCAGCGGTGGGAGTAGTAGAGGCGGTGAGGCCTCCGCCGCATCGCAACCCGACCACGAGGCGAGGAGCACGAGAGCACGACCGAAGCGCTGGTTTGGCGGTGGAGCAAGAAGACCGGAGGTTGAAGAAGCACTCGACCATTGGATGGACATCGTCACGGTCCTTTGGAGCTAGAATCGTGCATATTGACTAAGTTGACAAAGCCCTCCGTCCCGTCAACTTAGTAGGCCCTAAATCAGCCTGCCACTATCTTGGGTCCCGGCTAACGGTAGAGTATTCATTTTTTGCGTGAAGAGGCACTTCCTTGCGTGCGAAGATATAGCTGGTGGAGTGCGATTTGTCGGTGGCGGTAATGTTTTTGCGAAATCTGAGGCCCTTCGATGGGTCACGATGTCGGTGGAGGAATCATTATTTTGCGGCGTAATAAGGAGGCATTTCCTTGCGTGCGGCCGTGGACCCAGTATCGGCCTCTCCACGTCTGATCCGCCGGATGCATGTCGATGCGTTGACCACGTTGACCAGCAGCGCCGAAAGCACGGCGGTGGCGTGGCGAGGCCTAGGAAGGAGCGACACGGGCGGGAAGACTTCGGCGATTGTTTCCCCCACGGAGAATCTGTTGTCTGAGGTTCTTGGTTCGTCTGCCGTCACGGAGAATAACAACAGGTGTGGGTGAGTAGAGGATGGCTAGGCCAGCGATGGGAATGCGGTGGGGCGGTGAGGCCTGCGTGGCGTGAGAGCGGCCTTGAGGAGGAGGAAGCGAGCAGTCCCATGGCGCTTGTTTGGCGGTGGGCAGGAAGAAGCGAGAGATTGAAGAAGCCACGGCGGCCGTTGGATGGCAATCCAATAGTCCTTTGCTTGTCGTCAACCTTTTTTAGGAAAGCCTCAAATCTGTGGAAAACATGATACAGCCCATCTACCATTATTTCTAATAATTTACAGCTCATTTGCTAATTCTTAAGGTTTTTGGAGACCATATTCTTTTGTTAGCATTACAGCCCATATTGTGGCCACGGTTAAAAATTATCTGAAATTTTGCATATTTGGTGCGGTCGAACTGTTTTAATCCGAAATTTGACTCACATTCAAACTGATTTTAAAATAAATGTATATCAATATAAAATCCAACAAATTCTCCATGCATAAAATTAATGTAATTTAAAATCTCGAAATGAAAAAAGATATTTGAAACTAATTGCGGTTTGATGTGTTTTGAAAATGTACAGCCCATTTCTCATTCTTGATGGGCCATTTTCTCGGACAGCGAATAAAGCTCTCCTCGTCTTGAAAGATTTGCAGCCCAACAGGCTGGCAAAGCGACTTACTTAGCAAATCACAAAAAAACTGGGCTGTGGCGTGGACCCGGTATCGGCCTCTCCACGTCTGATACTCTTCCGATGGAAGTCGTTCCTTGACCACGTTGACCACGCTTGGCGTGGAAGCACCTGGCGGTGGGCGGCAGCGAGGCCTAGGAAGGGGGAAGGCGGGGCAGGGAAAGCGGCGATGGAAGCCCAGCGGAGAGAATCTGAGGTTCCTTTGGTTCGGCTGCGGTGTGAGGCTGCCGTCGCCCGCGAGAACTGGCCAGCGGTGGGAATAGTAGAGGCGGTGAGGCCTCAGCGGCGGCACAACCCGGCCATGGGAGGCGGAGCATGAGGCACGATCGACCTTTGGTTTGGTAATTTGGAGCAAGAAGACCGGAGGTTGAAGAAGCACTACTGACCGTTGGATGGACATCGTCACGGTCCTTTGGAGCTAGAATCATTCATATTGACTAAGTTGACAAAGCCCTTCGTCCCGTCAACTTAGTAGGCCCTAAGTCAGCCTCCACCAAGGTGGGTCCCAACTAGCAGGGAGTATTCATTTTTTGTGCGTAATAAGGAGGTACTTCCGGTGGGTGCGAGGCGGCGGCGGGGAATGTTTTTCATGAAATCGATGACCCATCGGTGGGTCGATGGTCGAGGACAAGCGTTTATTTCGCAAAATCGGTGGCCCGTCCGGTGGGTCCCTCTTGTCGGTTGGAGGAATCATTATTTTCAGCGTAATAAGGAGGCACTTACTTGCTGCGGCCGTGGACCGGTGAGACTCTCCACATCGATATACTTCCGATGGAAGTCGTTCCTTGACCATGTTGACCTCGCGCGTTCCGTTGCATGCATCGTCCATGGGCGTGGTGCGTCCCCATCGACCTCTCACGTCTGATCATCTTCGATGACTCTCGGTTTATTGACCCGTTGACCACACCATGCGGCGCGCAGGTGGAGCGGCCGGAGATGGGGAAGGCAGGCGGTGGAGTCGCGAGATGGAAGGTAGGAAACTTCTTTGGTTGGTGCGGCGGCGCACGGCCCGGTGCCGCCCACGGAGAGCAGGAGCAAACGAGATGTTGAAGAAGGAGCACGGCTGTTGGATTAACATCCAACGGTCCGCTGCTAGAATCATTTGTTGGATTAAGTTGACAAAGCCGTGCGTACCGTCCGCTTAGTAGGCCACAAGTCGATCACCGTCGGCGGGTCCCGGTATCAGCGGGATGAATAATTTTTCACAAAACAAGGAGGCACTTCCTTCCGTGCGAAGATACAGCCGGTGGGTCCCGGTGTCGGTGGAGAAACATTTTTCAGCTTAATAAGGAGGAACTTTCCTTGCGTGCGACCATGGACCTCGTGGGTCCCGGCCGTCGAGCTCTCCCGTACAATCCTCTTCGATAACTCTCATTTGTTGACCATGCACACGAACACAGCAGGCGGTGGGCGGCAGCGAGGCCCGGACGGGAGCGACTCGGAGATGGGAAAAGCGGCGGTGGAGTCCGCAGTTGAGAGGAGGAGAAGGGTTATAACTGGTTACATTGCGGCGTGGGGTTGTAGTCTATGGAGAATAACAGGAGGTGTCGAGGTGTGGAGGATAGCTTTGGCGGCGGTGGGGTAGCGCTTGCGATGTGTGCTAAGCGAGCCGCTAGCCGCGGAGGCGGACCGAGTGGCCCGGCGGCTGGAGGAAGAAGGCGAGAGATTGAAGGTGCATGTCGGCCGTTGGATATAAATCCAATGGTTGTGGATGACACAATCATTTGTTGACCAAGTTGACAACGCCCTGCGTGGCGCCGACCTATTGGCCACATGTCGACTGCAAAAATGTGGCATATATTTAACCATGTTTTCTAGAATGTACAGTCCATTTCTTTGGGCTGGGTGAACAAATAATTTCGCGTCAATCAGGCCCATTTATATTTTCTAAGAAATCAGCCCATTTGCACTTCCTTGAAATACTGCGTATTAGGTGGGCTCGTTATATATATAATGTTATGTTAGAAGGAGCAATTAATATCAAAGAATAAACGGAGAGGCACATTATATAATTAAGAAATTAGCGAGTTATTGCTCAAAATAAAAATGAAGCGTTATTATTAAATTGGTCCTTCAAAATCTTATAAGCTTTTATGCGCAATCACCAGGATTGTCCTTGCGTGTGAGTCAAAAACAACCAGGATTTTCCGTTAAACATTTACTTTTATAAGTTAATAACACGTGGGATGTTTTATAATGTATATATAAGTATTTATAAAATATACGATAATAGTAATAATATAAATATATATGTGGTTAGAAGGGAAAACATAAATTGGACACAACATTACTTTTATAAGAGACCCGCATTTTATACCCCACAGTAGGCATACTAACAAGTTCACACACAAATACAACAGAAAAGGTAAACATTCATATCAAACTCAAGTTCACAGGACACGTTCATATTCATAGCCAACATTCACTATCAACAACTCAAAAGATTCATATATACACAAGCTCAGCATATCTATGCATCCAAATGATTGATAGATCACCGACAATATTCATACATAATTCACAAAAGATTCAGATATACACATGTTCGGTATGTTTATGCATCCAAATGATTGAGATCACAACCAATATGATCCATGGACAAACTTTAATTACCTAAGTGCAATTGGTAAATGGTGTTCAATCGGAGGTACTTCTTGCTAAAATTAGTTCTTATGCGAGTAAACTTTCGAGTACATAAGAATAACACAGACAATCTGAACTTTGCTTGTAGGTTTATCCTCAAATAGTGGCCTCGTGCGAGGAGGTTTGAGCAACTTGGCCACTACTTTCATCCAACTAGTTCTTGGCTCATCTTGGTCTGTATCTGCCAAAATTCAACATTGCGGAGCGAGAAAGGAGGCGGTTGAAAAATGAACCACCCAATTTTTTTGCTTGTTCAAGCTGAAATGGAGCATCCTTGGCGTGCAGACTGATTAAGTGGCGATGAATATCGTGTCAACCAACATGCGGAATCTTTAGACTCCATGCCATATAGTTTGCTACCATATGTGTCGATAACCAAAACGCACAAGTTGGGACCAAAGACTGGACTGCGTTTTTTTGGGCTATGCACCAAGCAATATTTTTGGCGTTCACTCTCCTAATACTTGGAGTTTGACAATTGGTTGACCTGGTTGATACTCGAATGAATATAGGCACTTCTTGTCAACATCGATGCTTATGCAGTGAACTTTGGAGTACATAGCATAGCATAAGTACTGTCCATCGATCATTTTGTGCAGTTCTCTGAAATCACCCGATGTAATGATTTGCTGCGAGTTCGGGCTCCAAATTACTATTTTATGAAATTGGCAAACAGTAGCACAATACCAAATTACCAATACATATGACATGCACAATAATCGGGATAAAGACCAGTACCAACTTTGTGTGAGGTAGCATATCAATTACTATTTCCTTTATTTGGAAGCGAGATAAATAGCGGTAATGACAAAGGAAAAAGCAAGCGGAGATTAGCGGTGACGAGGAAAGGGCGGAAGCTGTCGAGGCAATGAAGCACCAAAGTTTTTGTGCAGTTCCACCAAAATCGAGCATCCTTGTTGGCACATATATTGAGAGAGTGAGATTCTGTAATAGTGGGACTAGTTGATGAAACATACACTAACAAATAGAAGCACCCTCATTATCTTAATGGGTAAAGTTAGCAACATAGTAGTCTTGCTTAAAGGGAGGTATTAGTTTATTTAATCGGTGCCAATTAGCTCAACTCAACACTCAAAGCATTGCCATTTATCATAGGTTTCAAAACTTAAAAGTGCAAAGATAAAGGAGTTTCTCATGTGATGTACGATACAAATAGAGATGATGACAAACTAATATGGATGAAGGCCTTAGGCCCGTACCAACTGAGAAAAAAAGCTTATTCATGTAGTCCCATAAGAGATGATAAAGCACTCCTTTAATCACACAATAGTATATATTTTTTGCACTTCAAATGTATGGTTGAAATCACTCTTGTTTACCGGTCTTTGAGATTATATCGAAAGATTATCAAGAACTTCAATGAGTTAAAGCACTTGGCTGGGATACAGATTCATTGTATTGTCTTGTGTAGTTCCACTAAAATGTATGATTGGCACAACATGATCCTGTTTGCACAAGTAGGAACAAGGTGAAACCTTCATTAGCTTAGTGAGAAAGGATAGGAAGACATTAGCATATTACTCAAGCAGTAGCATCAAATTCATGATGGACAATCATAAAACATTGCCTCATTGAACCAATGGCAATAAATTGACATGCAAAAAATAGCACTATTATGTCATGACACTAATAATATTCCCTCCTGCTCCACCACATGATTCACCTCCATAGACAAACATTCACCGTACATGATTCAGCATAGGGTCCTACTAAAGATTTGTTTAACTCCAACAGGAAAATTAGGCAGTAATAAATTAGTGGTACTTAAGTACTCCTAATTAATTAAGTGAGACAACGAAGTGGAAGGGCTCCTGGAGGATGCGTCTCACATGTAAGGTAGTCGTTGCGGAGCCCTTGAATGGCCTCATTGAGGCCTCACAGCTTCAACAAGATCGCCTTAGCCTTGTTTATTCTTCTTCTTCTTCTTCTTCCTCTTCATGCTCTGTTTCTCTTTCTCCTCACAGTTGGTGAAACCAAGTACATGATTGGCCTTCTAATTCAGAATTGGTTTTGTCGGTGAGGAGTACAAGTGTACTAGTAAAAACAACATTATTTTCTCATGGCAGTCAAAAATAGAGATGAACACATGCATTAAATATCATTCTTACCTAAAGGAAGGTTATGGCGTAATATGGATGATGAGGATTGGAACACAGATCTCCCTTTGTGCAGTTCCACCAAAATGAACCAACTGTTCCATTTGACATTCGATTAAACATCACAAAAGTCACTTCTTTTAAGAAGAGTTTTGTGCAGATGCACAAAAGGTCACAACAACAACGGTGAATTGGATATCCTGTTTGCACAAAAAGGCCTGAGAGAAAACATTGAGTCTCAAACAATTACAGGCAAAAACATTTGGCTAAACTTGTGAGTCTCAAACAATTACAGAGCAAAAACAGTGGCATGGCTTCATTTTACGGGGACATTATATTAAGAACAACTAAGGCTGCGTTAGGTTCACGAGGTTTGGTGCAGGATTTTCATAGGAACACAATTCCTATGGTATTCTTTCCCTTCAACCGTTGAACAGGAAAGGTGAATAGTGTTTCATAGGAAAGCTGGTGCAGTAGTCTTGATTCCATAGGATTAGAAACATCCACGCCTTTGCTCATTTTTTGGCGGAAGCCCGAAGCGGCTTCGCTGCCATCGTTAGACAGGTTGTTGTCTTTGTGTTTGCGGAATAAAAAATCAACCTATGTGTGATGCGTGAGGTGAGGATAAGAGTAGTCCTGTGCAGCTGAATAAACAAATAGCATCTCATCTTGCCAAGCATGCTACTCTAAAAAACAAATCTGTACATTTGTAGTCCATCCGAACACATTCTCTTGAAAGTTTCCTCCGATTAGCTGTTCCATAGTTTTATACCTACATTCCTTTCCTATTCCTCTATTTTCATCAAGATCTATGTTTTTGCCCTTTATTCCGACGGAGCCTAAATATTTGGTATAAGGGCATGGGACGGTGGGTGCACAGTAGTACAACACCATGTAAGTAAACAAGGGCATAAAGTGGTGATTCATAGTTTGTTTCCCAGAAACAAACATCCAAAAAACATATCTGGGTTGGTCCCATTTTTTCCTCTAGCCACCTACTCCTATATGTGGATAGAAAATCTAGTCAGTCATACCACTTGTGTGCAGCGTTACCCTATATTTCCCTTTTAGACCAAGAGCCGGTTGGATGACCGGTCTGTACTACTTTCACCCCTTTCCTTCTGTTTGTACCAAGTCCGATGTACATACTAAATTCCCCACCCCACTTTATTTCTTGTTTGAACCAAGTACTCCCTCCGTCAGAATTACTTGTCATCAAAATGGATGTGTCTAGAACTAAAATACATATAGATACATCCATTTTAATGACAATATTTTCGAGACGGAGAAATCTAAATCGACTCCATGAAGTAGCTTTACCTCTAACAATAGAAGAAAAAATATGTGACGTTGGACCATCCGATCGAGAGGGGCTGAGAGGTGAAAATGATGCACATGCAGCGTGACGTAGCGAGCTGGGGAAGTAGAGCTAAAGCGGTTTGAGCGAAGATATACGAAGGTCGTCGGGATGTGGATAGGTGGGCGGCGGGAGGCGGATCCGCCCACGAGCAGCGATGAAGGATCGGAGGACCTCGCGCGGTGCTCGGCGAGAGATAATGGTGCGGCTGGCGGTGGGTCTCCTCCCTTGCTGTCGACTGACGGCCTAGCTGCCCTCCTCCCTTCACCGGCGGAGGGATCGTCCGGATCTGTAACCGGTGGTGAGGATAGAAAGCGGTGTTTTTGAAGGAGAAAAGCGGTGTTACTACCCCTATCTTGTTTAGATCTGGAGAGGGGAGAGTATGTGAATAGAGCAACCCTAGCAAGCAAGCGGAGGCTCCGGCCTATATATAAGTAGTGGGGTAGTTTTCCTTTTCACTCCATCAAAACAATCGTTTAAAATTGTGTACTACTACATGCCGGTCGCGGTTTTTTAGTTGTTGATTGTTTTTGAGATAGCTACCGCTTGTTCCAAGTGGTGTTACGGTGTGCCAGTCGCACTTTGTATCGTTCAAGTATGGTACTACAAGTCCCTCCATTAAATGAACAACCACCCCTCGTAAAAATTGTGAACAAGCCCACGGCTAAAATTAAGCGGAAGCGTGGGTTGCCCCAACATGCATTATTATTTATATTTTCTACTCCTCCGTTCCTAAATATAAGTCTTTTTATTAGCCACACCTAAGACAAGAATTTTTTTATTAGCGATGAACCCCACATGTCATAGACACAAAAATTGTGGCAAGATTCCCTTAGGCAAGCCAAAGTGTGTCTAACAATTTGAGAAACTCAGGTTAGGCAAGTGTGACAAGTGTGGGAAAAATAATGTGGCAACATAAGACAAACATAGTCACAATCCAAACAACCCCGTAATTTTTTGTGACATGCATGAAAATTTGGTTAGTTAAATTTATAGTCAAAATTTGGCAAGGTGCATCAAATCAACACATGCAAGTATCAAAAGGAAAGTCACGGCATGCATGCATGCGTTGTACTCCCTCCGTTTCCAAATATAAGTCTTTTTAGAGATTGCAACAAGTGACTACATATGAAGCAGAATATGTCTACTCCTACATACGAAGTAGCCCATTTGAAATGTGTAAAAAGAATTTTATCGAGTGCAGTGCTTTGATGTGTCGCGTCAACTCGTACAAGACCGAGAAATTTGATTACTATGATGCCCTCTCCCTTGCGGACTGAGCTTCGGTGCCTTAACTCCACCTGCCTTTGGCTGCATGACAGGAGGGCCAACCACTGTTGGGCCCACTGTCATAGGCATAAAGCGAGGAAGCGATAAATAAAGCTTTAGCTACGCTATCCCTCCCATACGAGGTGGGCGGACATGCAGCGATGGATTCAATCTTGTAGAAGTAGGAGTAGCATCATTGTTCGTCTTCTCGAAGAAGCGAAAAACCAAGCACAACCCGAGCGTGGCGATTCTGCGAACCTCGCGTGGTGCAGTTCCTTGGAACGCATATACTAGCGCAGACTCTTGCATGAGACAAAATTGCTACTCCCTCCTTTCCGGTTTATAGTGCTCAATTCAAAATCTCACCAATCAATGTAGATGGTGAGTGGTGGAATCTGATTTGTAGTTTTGCAAAAGCACCTAATAAATGCTCTTGTTTTCCTCAAAAAATTATGTTTATCATGTGCATTGGTCAATTTTCTCTTAATACTTGCATGCAATGATTTAATGCACCTTGGAATCTGAAAATGTGATGGAAAACAACCAAATTGAGCCTTATAAAATGGAAAACATAAAATTTTGAGATAAGCCCTATAAATCGGAAAGGAGGGTATTGTTTAACAATTAAACTCCATTATCCATTGGTTGATACTCATTACGCATAGGTCCCACGCTTAGCACCGTTTCCTCTGGGGTCACCAATGTTTATTTGCTAATTAAAAGCATTGCATGCAATGAACTAGCCATTGCAAGTCATTAAAAGCATGCACACCTCTCATCTCTTATTGATTGATATGTCAAGAAACAAGAAACAAGGTAGAAGTTAATGCACCGCGCCTAAGTGTTTTGGGACTATTTGGTTTTAAGTAAGATGACTTACACACCTACGGAGGGAGTAGTATAGACCTGTAAACCGGAAGGAGTATTTGCCTTTCTAGAATTTCAACAAGTGACTAGACTACACCATGTGCAGTACCCCTCCCTTCCGTTTATAGGGCTCAAATCTCAAATCTCATGAACTAAGGCATTTTGCGATTGGAGGAATGTATCTCGTACTTTACAAAACTACCTAATTAAACTCATGCATTAATTACGTAGTTCTCTCGTTTTCCTCTCCGCCTTGGTCGCGGTGCACAATATTGAGCACTCCTATATGACTAGCCGCTCTATCTACAGCGGGACATTTCAAAGCATTGGCCCGCGTGCCATCCACCAAATCACAGCGAGGTGCTACGATCGAGACTCACGTGTCACCCGGTGTGGCTGTCATGACCGTCATATCACAAAACCCACATCTTTACCGGCGGTGGTAAGGTGGCCTCCAAGTTGGACTGGGCGAAGCAACCATCATTTCATTGGAATGCTCCTTCAAGCCCTTTCTTCCCTTTCTTGAAGAAAACCTCCTCCGGGCTACTCACTTCGCCATTTTCTTACTGTGCAAGCGAAGGAAAGGTGGGCGAATCAGTTTGCTGCTATATTTTCATTCAATAATCTTCTTTTTGCGAAGCACCGACCGATTCTCATCCTATTCTTTTCCCGTTTTCATTGCGATTGTGGTTTCCTTTGATTGCTTTTTGTTTGTCGGTTCATTGATGGATCTGGAGCACTAGGCAAAGAGTTGGCGGACAACCTTTGGAGCAGCGATCTCGAGGAAGCAAGCACCGACCAACGAGTTGACCATGTTGGCGGGCCAACCCATGGAGCGAAGAACTCCAAGAAACAAGCACGGCCAAAGAGTTGAGGGCGTTGGCGGACGAACTCCTCAAAAAAGTTGGAAGAACAACAAGGGCCCCACCGTGCGACCCAGAACTCTGATTGCCACCTATGTGAGGCTCAAGACCGAGTTTGAGGAGATAGTCGCCATGGAAGCGGTATTCCCCAGCAGGTGATGGCCCCATCGAGGGCGAGGAGATGGCCCCGGAGGATGAGATCCCCAGTGAGCTGCACAAGGTAAAAAACAATGGCTTATTACCATAGTTGTGGTTTTGATTATTTGCAATGTGCTTGCTAATATGTTAGGGTTGTGCGGTGCGGTGGTTGTCCTTGATGATTCGATGTCGTGGCCCGTCTGTTGGCATCGCCCGGAGATCGATTCGATGCGCTGTCCATCCTGTGGACATCACCCGAAGATCGATTCGATGTCGCGGTCGATCTGTGGACATCGCCCAATCGATTCCCATGCCGCTGTCCGTGTTGTGGTCATTGCAGAGATCGATGACAAGAAATAGTTGGTCGCTAATCCTTGAGGTAGTTGCATTGCCTGTGTTTAATTACGAGCGATGTGTGTTATCAAACCATCTTAGGGCTAGTGCCTTTGTCTTGTGTGGGCGGATCTTGCTACTTTTGTTTGATAGTGAATCATGCGATGAATCATGCGAACCCTCTCCGAGTTATGGAAAAAGATGTATCCTCACCAGCTTTTGATGTAATATATGGCATGCTTAGATGTAAGTTTGAACTGTTTATCATATCAGCGAGGGCTTGTTTGATGATTCTTGGTGTTAGTAGGCTAGCTCTTATGCGAGCTATAGTACTTGCAAAACACTCACGAAGAAAGCGTTGGGGCTGATGAGCTCGTGAGTGCGCTTATACTTATCCTCGTCGATCGACCAATAGCCCTAGCTCCTAAAATTGTAGGCTTAGCGATCGATCGGACAATAGTCGACATACATTCAGGCCTCATTTGGTTCATAGGGTAGGAAAATCGTAGCAAAAGTCAGGAGAGCGTGCAACACAAAATCATAGCGGTCTGAGACATACTCCCTCCGTTCCAAAATAGATGACCTAGGCACGCTAGTTTGGCCTAGTGGGTTTCGATGATATGGCGTGATGCAGTGCCGTCCGGTCTTGGCGTGTGGTAGCGATATTGCGAGTGCGATAAGTTTTCTTGAAGAAGTGGAATTCAACGAAGTCATGATGGTTCCTTCGTCCGAACAACTTACATTGGGAAAGGTTGGGCCTGCGATACGACCGGGGTAGATCAGGATAAGTTTGTGCATGGCGGTGGACCGGGATGGTCGGCGTCCCACATGTCGGCGAGTGAAAGTATTCTTTCCGATATAGAGGGCGAACAGCAGTATTCATTGTTTATTTTGATGAAAGCTATTGTCTCCTTTGTTACTCCTTGACTTTGTCAATGCCTCTCTCTCCTCCACATAAGCGGGGACTACTTGCTATGCATGCGGCGGGCATTTGGCGTCTTGAGGGCAGGCGGTGAGGCGGGCTCGAGGCGGTCGAGACTCGGCATGGCCCACCTCACATTATCACCACATATTTCTTGGAGTCCATGCATGGCGGTGGCGGGCGATCTCTTCTCCTCCCCGTTTCTCTCTTCTCGGCCGGCGCCCTTGGCGATTAGATTTGACTATCGACGGTTTATTCAATTATGGTCCCACATGTTAGTGAAATTGCAAGACAACGTGTCCCCTCGGTGGGCGTGCGAGCGGACTGTCGGGGTTGCGGCGTCTGAGTCATAAGTGTGCGCCTTTTCCTTTAGAACTTGCGAAGCGTAACATTTTTGCGATCGATCGATAGAAATCCAGAACAAAATAGCGAGGCGGTGCTTTCCGCTTGTTAGGCGGGCTAGTTGAGTGATATGGCGTGCTACTGATGCGTCCACTTGCTCTATTTTATGTAAGCAGAGTTTACACTCTTCTGGCGGGAGGAGTCACGAAACACATGGTTGATTTTGATCGAGCATAACTGTTCCTGCCAAATAATGGAGGATTATTAGCGATTATAGCATGATAGTTAGGGCATCTCGGTGCTGGCCCACAAATTTACACGGCATCTGTCAGGGACAACGATGGATGCCATCCGATGCTGCCGCATACCTTTCGACAACTATGTGAACTAACAGGACGAAATTCGTGCAAACAAAGCAAATTTCAAATTAACGGATGAAATTCATTACATTTGAAATTTTTCCTACAAACTGGGCGAAATTCATTACATATTTCGCACAAACCATACTAAAACCCTCGTAAACCTAATCTAAGCGATCACCGGCCTTTGACCACCATGTCCAGCCATGAACACGAGAAAGCGGCCATTGCATGCCTCCTCCTCATCCGCCTCGATAACCTCCTCCTCCGGAGCACAAGGTTACGAAGATTTCCGCCTCCACGTCACCGTCAAGCGGCTAATCGGCGCTGATGTTTACCCATAAGCTTGGCGTCGGTGAGTGGAGTAGTGGTGGCCTTCTCGGGACAGGCGGCGGCGACCTACCGTGTACTACTCTTCCTCACTGCCGGCTGCGCCCGCTACGCTTGCGCCCGGCTTCATGGTCGTGGCGGGCGGCGGCGGGAGAGTGCGAGCGATCTCCCGTTTGCTCCTGCGACGATCGTCGAAGAGCTTTGGGCGTGCGGGCCGGAGCCGCCGATGTCCCTCGTCTGCTCCTGCGACGATCGTCCAAGAAAACTTCGGGCGCCGAGGAGGCCATGGTTGAAGTGGTGCCGGCGAGAAGGAAGGACCGTGGGAGAATAAGTGTGGGTCTTTGGCTATGGCTGGGGCTGGGGCTCAAGTTAATATAAGCGGGCGAATGGTAATGAGCGCGTGACGGATGGACAAGCTGGCGCGGAGTAGGTTCTTGGGACGTGAATGCGGAGTAAATATTGTAGCTAAGCGATCTTGCTTTGGTACACTAGTTTTCTTCAAGAAGCGGAATTCAGCGAAGTCATGATGGTTCCTTCGTCAGAGCAACTTCAAAGTGGGAAGTGGGCCTGTGATTTGGCGGCTCATTAGTCATTGTTCTTTGGTAGTGACGACACAGGTGACTCTCCTTGGAGTTCTGCGTGCATGGCAAGTGGACGGGATGGTCGGCGTCCCACATGTTGGCGAGCGGAGTATTATTTCCGATATCGAGGAGCAAGGAAACCGCATGGTATAGTATCACTACTGATTGGTTCGCAAAAAAATAGTATCACTGCCGATTTATAATTATTTTTATTTACGATGAATGCTAGCGTTTCAACTCTTACGACGAAGGGTGCCAAACACGACGCGTCTTTGGATGTCCCTACGTCGTGAAAGGAGTGGGACATGAACATCGTGGTAGAGCCAGTAAAAAAACAATGTGGTAAGCGTCTCCACTTCTTCCATACGGGTCGGAGACCACTGCGTAGTAGTACTTAGTGGTATGAGCGATACAAAGTGCGACACGGAGAGAAAGACACGTCTAGTTGGAAGGTCTCGGGGCATACGTAAACAAATATAAAAGTTAATATGTGCCTCCAACTAATATAGTAGTAGTAGAGTACTTGAGCACGTACTCCATAACATCACCGTGCATTGCACGTACAACATTAGTGGTAGTGCGTAGTAAGAGAAAAATGCCGCCTAAGAGTTCCCTTCTCGACCTACTTTTGGGTGTTTGGTAGAGTGTATGGAGGGTGCATGAGTCCACACTAGTTTAGCACAAATACACTAGAAGCATGCATGAAGAGGGTGTTGGGTTGAGCATGCATGAAGAGGAACAACTATCTTTGAGGCGAGAAGCATGACAAACACACCTATATGCCACACATGTTCATACCATTTGTGCCTTTCTACTTCACTTACTGCGCTACATTACTCAGGTTAAATACGTCCACTCTGGGTACATGTCCGTCTCGTAGTTCAGTCCACGTGTTCTTCATATAGATGGAGCGATCCTTGCATAACACGTGCACCTTGATGTCTCGCGTGTTGGCAAAAGGATGAACAAAGCTCACGTAAAAAAATAGAGTGGAAGAACATAGATTCGGATGATCGAGAAGGAGCAAGGAACCTCGTGGTGGGCGTCGCACTCATAATATTTAATATTATTCAGCGATATAAAATTAACCAATCATCTCCACGATTGAATTTGGAAGAGTCTGAAACACGGCAGCCCGGTGTAGTTACATCATACTAGTACATGGCTATTACGCTATCACCATATTTCTTGGCTTCCGTGCGACACCTATCTCTAGTAATCCAGCAGCTGTATCGCTTCTCCTCCTCGTCTCTATCAAAGTGCGGCGGGCTGGCGTTTACGCCATCTATTGAGGTCGGTTAACTATCACATGTTAGCGACATGGCAAAACATTCTAAAAAATTCCTTTCACGTTCCGTTTTCAAAAAGAAAAAATCCTTTCACGTCTGAATTTGCTGTATGCTTTGAGCAACTTGCATGTCCTATCTGCTCTGTTTGATACTCTAACTTAGCTAGAGGTTAGACTAACTCATGACTAACCCTGAACTAGCTGTAGCCAAAGATTTGTTTGGGTGACAGGGTTAGATTGACAATAAATGCACTTCATGGAGAGAGAAAAGTGACTTTTCGGTGGTCCCAATGAGAACTATCTCCGATTAGCACCTCTTGGGTGGGATAGTTTTTTGGTGGGTTCGGTGCAACTTGCTCCAATTTAAACCCTCATGCTTGGATACTTTAGGGCTATTTGAGCCCCAACTAGCTCAAACTAACTCTAACCCATGGATCCAAAGCAGGGCCTATGGCCGATCTCGGGTGGGCGATCGCGTGCCCAAGCGGCGGTCTCGGCCATCGCGCCACTTCAAAGCCGGCGCCGGTGAGAGGTCGCCTCCGCTCTGGCGGGCATTGTCTGTGCTTGACACTCGAGGCGGCCTGACCGTTTCAGCAGGAAGCCTTGGCAAGCAAATATAGTTTTGAACCGTTTGGTGTAGTATTGGTAGTTTGCAAAACTACTCAATTATTACACTAAATTTCCTAGAAATTATGGTAAAAAGCGTTACTCCACAGCCGCTTCCTTCTCCTTCCTCTTCCACCGCGCGCTTGCGTCATGAAGCGACAGTCAACCCTTATATAGGAGTGCTAGCACAAAAGATGCATGCATGACCACTAAAATTTCCACATTAAGCGCCCGCTCGGCAGAAATATGGCGTATGTTGTTACCCGGCCGGCCCATAGCTGCAGGCGGCGGCGACGAAGAAGAGGCGGCGGGAGGAATGAATGCAGCTACTGTTTGGGTTCGCCTTCCGGCTTAAATAAATGAGCAGCATCACGTGTACCCGCGGGTGCACAAATTGTAACATACTCGCGTCTGCTTAAGTGGGCGTCACGTAACTGGTGTGTGTGTGTGTGTGATTCTGAGAGATAGAGTGCGTGTGTGCGACTCTACTCTTCAGACATGTACTCAACCTTTTGCATCGGGATATAAGTA
The DNA here is from genome assembly GCA_021605205.1 of Aegilops longissima. NCBI lineage: Eukaryota > Viridiplantae > Streptophyta > Magnoliopsida > Poales > Poaceae > Aegilops > Aegilops longissima. The sequence goes on from JAHIAM010000731.1 coordinate 30,044, forward strand.
TAATGGTATTTACTTTAGCTAGTGATTTACGTGGCCATGTTAACGTGGTTGTGTCAAAAAAATGTCATTTCCTGCTCGTGATTTGCATTATATAATTACAAGCAAGATTCTCGTGCATTGCACGGGACATCAATATGCATTTTTTACAAAACACCTATTGTGATTGACCCATGCAGGAGTAATCCCATGTGTAAAACTAATGATATCTCAAGAATTTTATCGAGAAAACTGGTACCTCGAGAATGTCATCAAAAAAATGAAAGATGAGAGATAAGGCGAGGAGGTGGGCGTGGTGGTGGTGGTGGTGGAATGGGCGGAGGCGTGGGGATGGGCGGGCGGCGGCGCTGGCAGCCACCATGCATGCTAGATTGTTCGAGACTTATTCATTTTTAATTGCTGAGCAATGAGGTTGCGGGAGATAATGATGTGGAGAGAGTGCGGGTATCTTTGTAAAATTATCATAGTTTGCTTTCTATCCGTCGGATATTAGATCATATAGTGCGTACTACAAGATGGCAGGCACACCATCATCGCCAACTCGTTTTTTTATAAGGGTATAATGATAAGTTTGCTGACTACTAAAGTAAAGTGGAATTTGTCCATGTTATGCAAGTAAATAAAGGTGATTGTTTATCATACGGGTAAGGTTGGATGAAGGGTGGTAGGAACAAATGCTCCACCTAGAGCATGTGTGTGTGAGATGGAGTCTTAGTGTGTGTGTGTGGGGTGTGTGTGTGTGTGATAGAGAGAGAGAGGAGAGAGAGAGATGGAGTCTTAGTGTGTGTGAGAGAGAGAGAGAGAGAGAGAGAGAGATGGAGTCTAAGTGTGTGTGTGTGTGGGGGGGGGTGCGTGCGTGCGTGTGTGTGTGTGTGTTTGTGTGTGTGTGAGAGAGAGAGAGAGATGGAGTCTTAGTGTGTGTGTGTGGGGGGGGGTGTGCGTGCGTGCATGTGTGTGTGTGTGTGCGTGCGTGTGTGTGTGTGTGTGTCACGGGGTCCTCTGTGGCGGATGTAATTTAAGTGTGCATGGCTTCATCATAGAGAGGTGATGTGTATGGAGAGGCCACCAATGATGGGGTGCGAGAGAAAATGCCCGTGAGAGAGGAAGAGAAGGTGCGTCTGGCGTGAGAGGAGTCGACATTGAGAGAGCGTGTTTGTTCGAGAGACACGAGGAAGACTACTATATATCGATGGTGCATGTGGCGGGAATTAAACAAATGGATGGTCTTATTGGTTTGGGGATATAGGGAAGAGTGAGAGGCGGGGGGTAGCTAGAAGAAGATTGTTAAGTGTGAGTGTGTGTTTTACCCATCCATGCGGAAGTTATGTGCACAAAAGAGAGAGCGATTTGATGTGGTGTTAGGATTGAGGTAATTAACTACGTATGGAGACATAGAGACATTGAGCGTGCATGTGTGAGAGGTATACATGTATCGTGGGATGTGTGTTTGTCTTGTGCATGATGAAATAAAGAAAGAAGACATAAGTCATAAGATCAGCGACATGGGAGAGCGGATCGATATGACAATATGCATGCATGTGAGAATGCAAGGAAGAAGGCCCGACAATTGAGCATGTGTTTTGTCTTTAAGAGATAGTGGCGTGGGCTGGAGCATGCATCTATGGCGGCGGAGGGGTGGCATAGCGATTGTGCAAAGACAACCTATAAATGCATATGTATGGAGACACATATATAGTGTGGGTGATAGGAAGCAAGACTCCGTGCGAGAAAGAAATGTTGTGGAGAAACTACAGATAGATCGAGAGATGGAGATGCTAGCTAGAGGGACATCCGCTAGTTTGGGTGTTGGAGATGACCGTCGGGTGGTTCAAAGGGTGAAGTTATATATGTGTGTGAGAGGGCACTTGGTGCATGTAGAGAGAAACATATGTAGTGTGTGTGATAGGAATCAAGAGTGAGGCGAGAAAGAAGGTTGATGGAGAAGCAGATAAATAGAAAGATAAAGATACTAGCTAGTGTGCGTTAGAGATAGGAGTCGAGTGGATCAAAGGCTGGGTTATGTGTGTGGGTGTGAGAGAGATAGAGAGAGGTGCATGTGAGTCACATACAAGCAGATATCGAGAGAAATGAGATCGAGGATAGGCGGAGTTTTGTCTGCTGCGAGAGAAAGGTTTCTAGCGAGAGTGATAGCTAGAGAGACATATGAGGAGCATAAGATATCTCTAGGGAGAGAGGGTGTGTGTGGCGACATACAAGAGAACAATGGAGAAATATGAGACCCTCGGAGGCAGAGTTTTTGTTTGTGTGTGAGAAAGTGATATTGAAGAGGAAGAGTCGTGGGTTCTCATATCTAAGGGGCGAAAGACATCTCTGTATGAGGGGGTGTGCGAGTGGCACACATGGGAATAGTAGAGAGAAATGAGACCACAGGAGACAAAGTTTTGTGTTTGTGTGAGAGAAAGAGATTCCACATGGAGAATCATAGTTAGAGACACATAGCAGGGGCGAGATATACTTAGAGAGAGATAGAGTGATGAAGGTCGAGGGAGAGAGTACCGTCGGTGTGTTACGAAGATAAAAGATCATTGTCGACATACAGGTATACGAGAGATACGAGAGGCGATGAGCAGCGTATAGGTCGGAGAGATAGTCTTATATAAGCATGAGTGATAGCTATATGAGGCGAATATCTGGATTAAAGGGATTCAAATATTTAAAGCTGGAGATCACGACATCGATAATATCATAGCATAAATTGGTGTATCAAACATGCATATTCATTTGAATTTGGACACCGTGTAATGTTATATAGTTTATCAATATTGGTGATCCATAGATTCTTCAATTACAAACAATGCATGGTTTATATGCAATTAATGTCTAAGCAGGATTACACTATATGTTGCGTGTGTGAAACACATTATACATGTTTGAGAAGTTAAAAAACCGCATAAAACACACATTAATTGGATACAGTTAGTGAGGAATGCATACATTGGATTTCAACATAAAGTGGTTTCAAATATTTGAAAATCCAAATTGATGGATACAACCTTATGAATCTGAGATCATGCCATTTGTAAACCATATTTATGTATAAATGGTGTTGTGCTTTTGAAAGTATATATAAAAAAATGATGTATATAGAATGTAATTCCAATTGAAAATGGATCCCTTGAAAAAATAGAACACAAGCGGGATTGAATTGAGTTGCACGATGGCGTGCACTTTGCAAAATTTGAGCGAAGCGGGGAAAGTCGCGATGGCTGCTTGAAACCAAAATCTGCGAGATGGAAATCACTCTGCCTATCCACCTTGCATAAAGCCTATCTGCTGGATTTCTATAGGTTTCGATAGGGGTAGGTTTGTAATTTCACCCAAACATGGCGTAACCGCCTCTCACCCGGATTCATACGGTGGGCGCGAACACAGTGTGTCCTTGGCGAAATCGACTCCTCCCGATTCATATTCATACATGGTGGGCGCCAAAAACAAACTCTTGTCGGCAAATATTGATTGTATCTTGAGATTACCGTCCTATCCCCAATCGACTAATGTTGCTGTGATGTAGTACAAATTTGAAGCAGGGGCTAAGTTTGTAAATTTCCTCGCATTTGAGGCAAGCGGCATACTGAATACATGGTTCCCCCTTCCTCTCTACCTCCCTTTTCCCCATTAGGTACTCCGTGGCGCCAAAACACCCTCTCCACCCACCCTCCTCCGTCCGCCGCCGTCCGCCACCCCATCCACCGTCCTCCTCCACCATGCGGGCTGATACCCCAGCTGCCGTCCATTACAAGAGATTGACCTCTCTCATCACGCCTTTGGACGGGATCCTTGCATCCCGTCCTCTCGCTTCATCCCGCCGTCGTCCACCTTGGCAGCGCCGCTCCTATGACCGTCTCGTCCACAGCGCCCGCCGCCACCGTCTACCCTCCTAGATCTGCTTCACGCCGCCGACAGCCATCGCTACTGCAGCACCGTCAAATTCTCGGCGAGATCGTACCGGCGTAATCGTCTCAACGTGTCGATAATTTTGATTGCTCCATGCTACTTTATCTACTATTTTGGACTATATTGGGCTTTATTTTCCACATTTATATTATTTTGGGACTAACCTATTAACGGAGGCCCAGCCCGATTCTTTGTTTTTGCCTATTTGATATTTGAAGAAAAAAGAATATCAAGCGGAGTCAAAGCGGGCGAAATCAACTGGAGAAGTTATTTTTGGAAGAAAGCTACATGATGGACTTGGACCCCCGTCAAGGAAGGAACAAGGAAGCCACGAGGGTGGGGCGCGCCCACCCCTAGTGGGCGCCCCCACATCGTGGGGCCTTCGTAACTCCACGGCGTGCTTCTTCCGCCTATATAACTCCACGTACCCTAAAACTTCTAGAACAGAAAATAGATCGGGAGTTCCGCCGCGCAAAACCTCGAGCCACCAAAAACCAATCGGGACCTGTTCGGCACCTGCTGGGAGGGATCCCTCACCGGTGGTCATCTTCATCATCCCGTCGCTCTCCATGACGAGGAGGGAGTAGTTCACCCTCGGGGCTGAGGGTATGTAGCTATGTGTTTGATCTCTCTCTCTCTCTCTCTCTCTCTCTCTCCCTCTATGGCACGATCTTGATGTATCCCGAGCTTTGCTATTGTAGTTGTATCTTATGATGTTTCTCCCCCTCTACTCTCTTGTGATGAATTGAGTTTCCCCTTTGAAGCTATCTTATCGGATTGAGTCTTTTATGAGAACACTTGATGTATGTCTTGCCGTGTTAATCTGTGGTGACAATGGGATATCATGTGCCACTTGATGTATGTTTTGGTGACCAACTTGCGGGTTCCGCCCATGAACCTATGCATAGGGGTTGGCACACATTCTTGACTCTCCGGTAGAAACTTTGGGGCACTCTTTGAAGTACTTTGTGTTGGTTGGATGAATCTGAGATTGTGTGATGCATATCGTATAATCATGCCCACGGATACTTGAGGTGACAATGGAGTATCTACGTGACATTAGGGTTTTGGTTGATTTGTGTCTTAAGGTGTTATTCTAGTACGAACTCTTTTATAGATTGATCCGAAAGAATAGCTTTGAGGTGGTTTCGTACCCTACCATAATCTCTACATTTGTTCTCCGCTATTAGTGGCTTTGGAGTGACTCTTTGTTGCATGTTGAGGGATAGTTATGTGATCCAATTATGTTATTATTGTTGAGAGAACTTGCACTAGTGAAAGTATGAACCCTAGGTCTTGTTTCCTATCATTGCAATACCGTTAACGCTCACTTTTATCATTAGTTACCTTGCTGTTTTATTATTTCAGATTACAAATACCTATTTCTACCATCCATATTGCACTTGTATCACCATCTCTTGGCGAACTAGTGCACCTATACAATTTACCATTGTATTGGGTGTGTTGGGGACACAAGAGACTCTTTGTTATTTGGTTGCGGGGTTGTTTGAGAGACCTTCTTCATCCTCGCCTCCACGGATTGATAAACCTTAGGTCATCCACTTGAGGAAATTTGCTCTTGTCCTACAAACCTGTGCACTTGCAAGCCCAACAACGTCTACAAGAAGAAGGCTATGTAGTAGACATCAAGCTCTTTTCTAAGCGCCGTTGCCGGGGAGGTTAGTGCTTGAAGGTATATCTTTAGATCTTGCAATCGAATCTTTTTGTTTCTTGTTTTAGCACTAGTTTAGTTTATAAAAAAACTACAAAAAAATGGAATTGAGTTTGTCTCATATGCTTCACCTTTTAATATCTTTCGTGAGTATGATGGAAAGGAAAATTGTGCCAAAGTGTTAGAAGAAGAATGCATTAAAATGTTTGGCACTAAATCTTTGTATGATGAGCATGATTGCAATGTTATTAGTATGAATTCCTTGAATATCCATGATGCTAATGATATGCAAAGCCACAAGCTTGGGGAAGCTATGTTTCACGAAGATGATATTTTTGTCCCCAAGCTTTGATGAGCAAATTTACTATGATGAAAGCATGCCTCCTATCTATGATGATTATTGTGATGACACATATGCTTTAAGAATAATGATAACCATGAAAATTGTCATCTTGATCTTAATTTTCAATCACATGATAGTTATTTTGTTGAGTTTGCTCCCACTATTGTTGATGAGAATAAATTTGCTTATGTGGAGTAGTAAAATTTCTATGCAAGTAGATCATGAAAATAATGCTTTAGGTGCTGCTTATATTGTTGAATTCATTCATGATGCTACTTAAAATTATTATGAGAGAGGATCATATGCTTCTACATATTGCAATAATATCAAGTTTCCACTCTATGTGCTTAAAATCTTGAAGTTGTGTTTGTTTTACCTTCCTATGCAAGTTGATTCTTGTTCCCATAAGTTGTTTGCTCACAAAATCCTATGCATAGGAAGTGTGTTAGACTTAAATGTGCTAGTCATATTCTTCATGATGCTCTCTTTATGTTTCAATTCTTATCTTTTATGTGAGCATCATTGAAATCATAATGCCTAGCTAGGGGCATTAAACGATAGCGCTTGTTGGGAGGAAACCCAATTTTATTTTAGTTTATTGCTTTTTGGTTCTGTTTAGGAATAAATAATCCATCTAGCTTCTGTTTAGATGTGGTTTTGTGTTTTAATTAGTGTTTGTGCCAAGTAGAACCTTTGGGAAGACTTGGCTGAAGTCTTTACGATCATGCTGTAAAAAACAGAAACTTTAGCGCTCACAAGATTTGCTTCAACTTTTTACTGGAGAGTGCTATTTAGTTGATTCTTTTTGCAGATGATTACTAGTCAAATTCCTCAGGTCCACCAATTTATTTTAAAATTTGGAGTTCCATAAGTATACGTTTGATACAGATTACTACAGACTGTTCTGTTTTTGACAGATTCTGTTTTCATTGTGTTGCTTGCTTATTTTGATGAATCAATGGCTAGTAAAATAGTTTATAAACCATAGAGAAGTTGGAATACAGTAGATTTAACACCAATATAAATAAAGAATGAGTTCATTACAGTACCTTGAAGTGGTGTTTTGTTTTCTTTCGCCAACCGAGCTCACGAGTTTTCTGTTAAGTTTTGTGTTGTGAAGTTTTCAAGTTTTGGGCAAAGATTCGATGGACTATGGAATAAATAGTGGCAAGAGCCTAAGCTTGGGGATGCCCAAGGCACCCCAAGGTAATATTCAAGGATAACCAAGCGTCTAAGCTTGGGGATGCCCCGGAAGGCATCCCTCTTTAAATCTTCGTTCATGGTAACTTTACTTGGAGCTATATTTTATTCACCACATGATATGTGTTTTGCTTGGAGCGTCATTTTATTTTCTTTAGCTTTGCTTTCTGTTTGAATAAATACTAAGATCTGAAATTATTAAATGGGAGAGTCTTCACATAGTTGCATAATTATCCGACTACTCATTGATCTTCACTTATATCTTTCGGAGATAGTTTGTCATTTGCTCTAGTGCTTCACTTATATCTTTTAGAGCACAATGATGGTTTTATTTTGAAGAAATAGATGAACTATCATGCTTCACTTATATTATTTTGAGGTATTAAATAGCATGGTAATTTTCTTAAATAATCCTAATATGCTAAGCATAAAAGATTTGTAAGAATTCTTATGAGTCGTTGAATACTAAGAAAAGTTTGATGTGATAATTGTTTTGAGATATGAAGATGGTGATATTAGAGTCATGCTAGTTGAGTAGTTGTGAATTTAAAGAATGCTTGTGTTGAAGTTAGCAAGTCCCATAGCATGCACGTATGGTTAAAGTTGCATAACAAATTTGAAACATGAAGTGTACACGGCTTGTGCATCCTTATGAGTGGCGGTCGGGGGCGATTGATGGTCTTTTCCTACCAATCTATCCCCTAGGAGCATCTTGCGTAGTACTTGATTTTGATGACTTATAAATTTTTGCAATAAGTATATGAGTTCTTTTGACTAATGTTGAGTCCATGGATTATCGCACTTTTACCTTTCCGCCTTTGCTAGCCTCTTGATGCCGTGCATTTCCCTTTCTCACCTTGAGAGTTGGTGCAAGCTGTGGCGTTACAGGGCAGGGGTCCCAGACTTGCACTGCGGCCTGCGGCGTGGCTCAAGTGGGGGCCTAGTGCGGCCCAGCTTCATCAGCTCAAGTTCAAGACCCTCGCGAGGCCAAGCCTCATGAGGCGGGACGGCGGGAACCCACCTCGGGAGCAGCCTCGTCGAGGCGGGCTCGCGAGGCGGAGAGATCAAGGCGGGGTACCTCGCGAGGTGCCTGTGATGCAACCATGTGATCAAGGCCAGGCGGATGCAGGCGGGCCGCCAGCCAGCCAGCGGTGTCCTCATTTCCCCTTTGGTGCAAAGGAGGCAAGCCAGGCGAGGCATCGAGGCAAGGGTTACCGCTTGATTGCAACAAGACCAAGACCAGTGAGCAGCGGGATGGAGGTCATCGTGGAGACCGGGGCGGCGTCACCTTGAGCCTTTGGCGGTAGAGACCAACTTTAGTCGGGATAAGTGTACTATATGTTCCCCTTCAAAATGGCCAATTGTTGGCGCCCTTCCCGCTCATTATTTGGGAATAGGCCCAGGGCCTCCCTCTATAAATAGGACTAGCCACCACAATGAGAGGGACGGACCCGAGACAAGTTGAACCCCCTAGAGAGAGAGCGTGGACTCACCCAGCGATTCATCACACCAGCTCAAGAACAGTCCCTCATGAGGCTGTTCTCCCTTTGTATTGTTCATCATCAGCCCTGAGGCAATCCACCACACACACACTGGGTAGGGTATTACACCACACGGTGGCGAACGATATAAACCTTTAATACGTGTTGTTCGCCGTTGGTAGTTTTAGATCCCTACGCAATCCGTTCACGCATGAGCTGGTAGGGAAAGATCTCCGTCGCACCCAGTGTTGAACCTCAAAGTCTGCGGAACCCGAAATCCGACATTTAAGCGGCGCATGTAAGTGCGCTGGAATCTTTCTTCCGCTCGTCGTGTGTGATCTTATCGTGTTCACGGTGGCCTTCGCCGAGCTTCGCATAGCGCTCGGGCTGCTCGCGCCGCTTCGAGTCGCCCGAGCGGCTCCATCGGCGGACACCCCGTCGTTCCCTGTCACCTTCCGCCAGCGCCGCCACCGGCCCGGCGAAACGGCAGCGAGCCTCGTCCAGCATCCATCCGTGAGGTGAGGCGACCGCACCGCTACTCGCCCTTTCGCCCGGCTGGTTCTTCGTCCCGCGCTCCAGCGCGCCGGAAAACTCGAGCCGCGCTCGCCGTATAGCGAGCTCCTGCGCTACCGCCCGTCGGCAGCGTCTCGAGTGGCTTCGGCCGCGTCGCCCGAGCTTCGTCCGCGCGAAAGGCTCCCAGCGTCCCGTCCCTCTCGCTGCCTCGCCCCTTGTGGCGAGGGCGAGGGAAGTGCCCGCCACCTCCTTCCCAGAAAGCGCCCTGGCTCCAAAGCGCGTGTCCTCGGGCGAGACCCGCCAGCGCCGGCGCCCGCACCTGAAAAAGCTGCGGGAGATCCCTCGTCCCCAAGAAGGTGCTCGCGTGCTCCCGGCACGGGCGCCGTGACCCGCTCCCGGCACCACGCGTCAAGACCCGCGCTGCTCGAGCGGTGGTGCGCGAGAATCCACAAACAAGCTCCGCACCATCGAGAGCCCGGTGGCTCTGCAGGCTGCAGCGCCTGCACACGCCCGAGCTACATGGCGTCGCATGGCCCGGCAAGTTCAAGCGGATCTGCCTCCTCGCTCACGGCGGCACCGCCGACCTGCGGAGTTCCTTCAGCTCTGAGCTGGGCATCAAGCCGCCAGCAGGGGCGAAAAGGTCATGGCGAATTGGTTCCCCATGGCGCTGAAGGGCGGAGCCGACACTGGCTCCTGAACCTGGCTCTGGCACGATCTCCTCACAGGATGAGATGCGCACCCGCTTTATCGCCAACTTCAAGGCACTCGCGACCGCCCTCTGCCGTGGCGACATCGCCACATCAAGCAGCAGCCGGAGAGACCACAAAAAGTACATCCGGCGCTTCAACAACGCCGCCTCAAGATTCCCAAGGTGGTGAGAGGCCATCATCTCAGCCTTCTCCGATGGTGTGCGTGACATCAAGATGAAGGAGGAGTGGCGATGCATGAAGATCTGTGCACATCACTAGAGTTGTTCAACTTGGCGACCGTCGCCGGGGGGCGAGGAAAGGCGCCTATCCTCCTCGAGCTTCCAGCTGCCGATCGAGAAGAGAAGAAGCCCAAGGCCAGGGCGTGAAGCGCAAAGGGGCTGCAGTGCTCACGGCAGAATCGGACACCAAGCGAGGCGGGGATCGCTGAGTCTTCCAAGGGCAGCCGATGCTGCGTGTACCCGACCTCCACTCCCAACACCAATGAATGCCAAGAGCTACTGGGCCGTGTGAGAAAGGCGAATCGGTCGGCGCCCGACCGCGATGATCGAGGATTCTGGCCGAGGAGGAGGAAGAGGCGCGGGACCTTTGGGAAGACCGTGGCCCTCGCGAGGGATGGCGTGACAGACCTTGCGAGGACCGCTGGCAGGACCAGCCTCGCGAGGGAGGTTGGAGGGACCAACCTTGCGAGGATCGCCCACAAGGCAATGTGGGGCTCCCACCTCTGCCGCAGCCACCAAGGAGGTATGAAGACAATCATCGGGGCCGAGGGGCTGGAGGCTCGAGGGCAGCGATCGCTTGCATCCTGGGTGGCGCTCAGGCCCTAGCCTCTCAGTGCATCTTCAAGCAGTTTGCTCGTGTGGTGAATGCAGTCCTCCCCAAGCCAGAGGCCACGCGCCCTCTCAGGTGGTCGTCGTGTGCTATCACATTCAGTTCAGCGGATCAGCTCAAGTGCGCGGCAATAGCCGGAGTCCTCATCATGCTTTGCTCACGGTCATCGACAGCGTGCAAGTCACGGGACCCTCATCGGCGGGGGCAGGACTCAAGGTCCCATCTGTCCGAGACATTCAACGATCTCCAAGTGCCATCTGATCGGCTTCAGCCGACCAAGCCTTTCTCTGGAGTCACCGATGGTTCCACCATCTGATAGGAGCAAGTCTGCCTTCCTGTCACCTTCGGACAGCGCAACAACTACCGCCAGAGCTCATCGACTTGGCGTCGCCCACATTACGCCTGCCATACAATGCCATCCTCGGGTACCCAGCTTTGGCCAAGTTCATGGCGGTGACTCACCATGGCTACAATGTCCTTAAGATGCCGGAAGCGGAGGAGTCATCACGGTGCCTTGCGAGAAAGGGATGCAGTGTGCTCTCTTGGCGTGCCTTCAAGCCGCAGCAATCGAGGACTCGAGATCACGGAGGCGGGAGACTTCCGAGGCGATCCCCAAGAAGAAGAAGGCCTCACCTGGTCCAAGCCCTCACAGGGGTAAGCACCTCCGGAGGCATGGCAGGCCTGCGCCCGTTCAAGGCGCCACCCTCAGCGCATAGGAAGGCGCGCCCGGCACCCTCCTCGAGGCGGGGCTGGGGGCTCTTTCATGGCGAGCCACCGACCAAGCAGTCCGAGGAGGTGCTCGGGCACCACTTGGGCGTGCTTCAAGGCACGTTTCCCTCGAGGAAGGAGCAAAGCAAGGAGGGCCAAACCCTCGGGAGTTTATCGCGAGGAGCACTCGGGAGCTCTGAGGAGTCAAGAGTCATGCTTGGTATCGCCGCTTACCCGCCGTGGCCCCACATCCAGGCGAGGATCTTTGGGCTGCGAATCTGCATCGGCGTACAGGGCTCAACCGGGCAGCGTCTCGAGGCGCCTCTGGCCCTTCTGGCGTGGGGCATTGCGAGGTCCACCTCACAGCTACGTTCGCATGCCTTTTGGCCTGCGAGCAGATTGCCACCATCGGCCTTCTTGAGGCGCTCTGAGGCTCGGGAGGTCAAGCAGTAGCGTGGTCACTGGCGGAGATGGAGATGGCTCTCAAGAACCCCGTACCCGGAGCTTCCGAGGCTCCAGGTCCGGAGGGCTCGTGAGGGCCGGCGTCCTCGTCGCGCGTCATCCGCTACCTCAACACCCCGCCATCCCCGACCATATCAGGTGACACCTTTCCAAGTTTCGCTTTCAGCAGGGAGTGCCCCTTGGGCTGCATCAATCCCATGCTGCGTGGGTCCGTCCCTGCAGCATGTATCCGTTTTGCTTATGTTCTTTACTTACCTTGTTGGGGGCGCCCCTCGGGCTGCATTATCCCCAAGCTGCTCGGGCCATACCCAGTGGCGCATACTTTCTCCGCACCTATATAGATGGATTTGCTCCTTGGCTTAACTTTGATTCATGCAATTCTTGCCTACTACTGCATGGGCCTTTCCGCCCCTAATGCAAGCGCTTGCACATTAAAAGGGGGTACCCGAGCATCGCGACTCATGGGCTCTCTTGGCTCTCAGCCCTCACCCCAGCCTTGACCCACGGCATCGCGACTGTCATACCAGCGGCTGAGCTAGCTCGAGGCAGGACACGAGGGCGTAGAGCTTTGCATTCTAACCTGCGAGGAACACACCAATGATAAAGGCCCAGAGCAGGCGCAACCCGCCTCGGTAGGGCCATGTGAGTCCATGCTGGATCATGGGTGCCAGATACACCTCTCCTAGCCCTACCGTGCGGCCACGTGTCGGCTGGGCTGTACCGCCCAGGGGCTCCTCCCGGGGCCCCTCCACGAACTAGTGGAAGCACCATGCTCCTTGTTGGTGGCGACACTTGCCTAGGAGTGGCTATGCCCGTACACATCTGAGCGCTATGCTCCATGCTGGTGAAAAACAAGCGAGGCGGCTCATGCCGTATCAACCTCGGGGAGCCAGGCTCGGTGTCTGGCTCCATCGCAATGCCTCCCCTCGGGAGTGCTTGTGAGGCTGGACATGGGGGGCTGCTTGCCAGGGCCTCGCCCGGGACATCGCCACCCAGCCAGGTCCCGGACCTGGTTGTCATACGCCTCTCGGCGGAGCCAAGGTATGAAATTCGTTTGAGCGTCAAGGGGACTCACGAGCATCGTGACTCGGGAGCCCTAGCTGAGTCATGTAGCCCCTCACTCCTTAGTCCGTCCTTGGTCTCGGTCGGGGCTAGCAGTGATTGAGTATCTGTGAGGCAGGCCACCTGGCGTGAAACGACCAATCCACTCCTATGCCACCTATCTGAAGGAAATATGCCCTAGAGGCAATAATAAAGTTATTATTTATTTCCTTATATCATGATAAAATGTTTATTATTCATGCTAGAATTGTATTAACCGGAAACATAATACATGTGTGAATACATAGACAAACAGATAGTCACTAGCATGCCTCTACTAGACTAGCTCATTAATCGAAGATGGTTATGTTTCCTAACCATGGACGTGTGTTGTCATTTGATTAATGGGATCACATCATTAGGAGAATGATGTGATTGACATGACCCATTCTGTTAGCTTAGCACTTGATCGTTTAGTATATTGCTATTGCTTTCTTCATGACCTATACATGTTCTGTAACTATGAGATTATGCAACTCCGTCTACGGAGGAACACTTTGGGTACTACCAAACATCCTAGCGTAATGCTGGGTGATTATAAAGGGTACTACGGTGTCTCCAAAGGTACTTGTTGGGTTGGCGTATTTGAGATTAGGTTTTGTCCTCCGATTGTCGGAGAGGTATCTCTGGGCCTTCTCGGTAATACACATCACATAAGCCTTGCAAGCATTACAACTAATGAGTTAGTTGTGAGATGATGTATTCTGAGCGAGTAAAGAGACTTACGGTAGCGAGATTGAACTAGGTATTGGATACCGACGATCGAATCTCGGGTAAATAACATACCGATGACAAAAGGAACAACATTATATCGTTATGCGGTTTGACCGATAAAGATCTTCGTAGAATATGTAGGAACCAATATGGGCATCAGGTTCCGCTATTGGTTATTGACGAGAATGGTTCTAGGTCATGTCTACATAGTTCTCGAACCGTAGAGGTCCGCATATAACGTTTCGATGACAGTTCATTATGAGTTTATAAGTTTTGATGTACGAAGGTTGTTGAGTCCCGGATGTGATCACGGACATGACGAGGAGTCTCAAAATGGTCGAGACATAAAGATTGATATATTGGAAGCCTATGTTTGGACTTGGAAGGTTCGGATGAAAGCAGGGCGTTCTGGAACACAGGGGTTCGGAACCCCGAAGTCAATGGGCCTTGATGGGCCATAAGGGAGAAGAGGAAGGGCCGGCCAGGGCAGGCGCCCCTCCTCTCTAGTCCGAATAGGACAAGGAGAGGCGGCGCCCCTTCCTCTTCCCCTCCCAAGTCCTAGTCCAACTAGGAGAGGGGAGTCCTACTCGGTGGGAGTAGGACTCCTCGGCGGCGCCCCTAGGGCTGGCGCACCCCTTGCTCCTTTATATCTGGGGCAGGGGCACCCCAGGACACAAGTTGATCTCGTGATCGTCCTTAGCCGTGTCTGGTGCCCCCTCCACCATATTCCACCGGTCATATTATCGCGGGCTTAAGCGAAGCCTGCGCCGTGAAGTCATATCGTCGCGGGCTTAAGCGAAGCCCTGCGTCGGTGTAGCATCATCATCGTCCTGCGCCGTCGTGATGGCGGAACTCATCCGGCAGCTTTGCTGGATCGGGCCAGGGGATTGTCATCGAGCTGAGCGTGTGCGAGAACTTCGGAGGTGCCGTCGTTCGGTGCTTGGATCGGTCGGATCGTGAAGGCGTCGACTACATCAACAGCGTTGTTATAGCGCTTCGCTTTCGGTCTCACAGTGCGTGGACAGACTCTCCCCTCTCGTTGCTATGCCATCACCATGGTCTTGCGTGTGCGTAGGAATTTTTTGAAATTACTCGTTCCCCATGATGGCATCCGAGCCTGGTTTTATCGTTGATGTCATATGCGAGTAGAACACAAGTGAGTTGTGGGCGATATAAGTCATCTGCTTACCAGCATGTCATACTTTGGTTGGCGGTATTGTGAGATGAAGCGGCCGGACCGACATTACTGCGTCGCTTCTGGCGAGACTGGTTTCACCGCTTGAGCACTAGTTGCTTAAAGGTGACGGCGGGTGTCTGTTTCTCTCACTTTAGTTGAACCGAGTGTGGCTCGCCCGGTCCTTGCGAAGGTTAAAACAGCACCAACTTGACAAACTATCGTTGTGGTTTTGATGCGTAGGTAAGCGGTTCTTGCTCAGCCCGTAGCAGCCACATAAAACTTGCAACAACAAAGTAGAGGGCGTCTAACTTGTTTTTGCAGGGCATGTTGTGATGTGATGTGGTCAAGGCGTGATGCTATATTTTATTGTATGAGATGATCATGTTTTGTAACGAGTTATCGGCAATGGCGAGAGCCATATGGTTGTCGCTTTATTGTATGAAATGCAAAAGCCATGTAATTGCTTTACTTTATCACTAAGCGATGGCGATAGTCGTAGAAGCAATAGTTGGCGAGGCGACAACGATGCTACGATGGAGATCAAGGTGTCGCGCCGGTGATGATGGTGATCATGATGGTGCTTGGCGATGGAATCACAAGCACAAGATGATGATGACCATATCATATCACTTATATTGATTGCATGTGATGTTTATCCTTTATGCATCTTATCTTGCTTTGATTGGCGGTAGCATTATAAGATGTTCTCTCACTAAAATTATTAAAGTGTTCTCCACGAGTATGCACCGTTGCGAAAGTTCTTCGTGTTGAGACACCCGTGATGATCGGGTGTGATAGGCTCTCGTTCAAATACAGCGGGTGCAAAACAGTTGCACCAGAATACTCAGGTTAAACTTGGCGAGCCTAGCATATAACAGATATGGCCTCGGAACACGGAGAGACCGAAAGGTCGAGCGTGAATCATATAGTAGATATGATCAACATAGTGATGTTCACCATTGAAACTACTCCATCTCACGTGATGATGGGACATGGTTTAGTTGATTTGGATCACGTAATCACTTAGATGACTAGAGATGTACGTCTAAGTGGGAGTTTTTAATATGATTAATTAAACTTGAATTTATCATGAACTTAGTACTGATAGTATTTTGCTTGTCTATGTTTCTTTGTAGATAGATGGCTCGTCTTTGTTG
>JAHIAM010000732.1:0-100199 GCA_021605205.1 Aegilops longissima
AGGCTTCTCGGTTGAGCCACAGGATGTCGATGCAGACGCGCAGCCCACTATCCTCGCTGGATGGGGAGCTACAGGCGGAGTAAGCGGCGGCTGCCACTCATGACTCTTGACTCCTGCAACTCCCCTGTGTGATCGGTGCCGAACTCCTGAGGGTTTGACCCTCCTTGCCTTGCTCCTTCTGAGGGAAGCGTGCTTTGAAGCACGCCTCAAGTGGTGCCCAGCGCCTCCCTCGTGACCTTGGCGAGGTCGGTGGCCCTCTAGGAGAGAGCCCCCGAGCCTTGCTTGAGGAGGGCGCCGGGCGCGCCTTCCTATGCGACAGAAGGTGGTGCCCCTGAGCAGGCGCGGACAGTGAGGGGCCTGCCTCCTGAGGGTTCGGGCCTGGCGATGCCTTCTTCTTCTTGGGAGCGGTCTCAGGGAGCCTCACGCTCCTGTGATCTGGGTCATCAAGTGATGCAGCTTGAAAGGCTCGCTCCAGGGAGCACACTGCGTCTCTCTCTTCACAAGGCACCGTGATGACTCCGCCGCTTCCTGGCATCTTGAGGACGTTGTAGCCGTGATGAGTCACGGCCATGAACTTGGCCAGAGCTGGGTACCCGAGGATGGCATTGTATGGCAGGCGAATGTGGGCGACATCGAAGTCGATGATCTCGGTGCGGTAGTTGTTCGCACGCCCCAAAGGTGACAGGGAGGCGGACCTGCCCAATCGGAACCGTGGAGCTATCGGTGACTCCGGAGAAAGGCTTGGTTGGCTGAAGTTGATTGTAAGGCACTTGGAGATTGTTGAATGTCCCTACGGACAGGACATTGAGCCCTGCTCCACCGTCGATGAGGGTCCTGGTGACTTGCACGTTGCTGATGATTGGGGAACAAAGCATCGAGAGGACTCATTGTGGCAGCGCACTTGAGTTGATCCGCCGAGGCTGAGCGTGATGGCGCATCTTGACCACGAGGAGGGCGCGTGGCCCGAGCTTGGGAGGACTGCATTCACTTCCAGGCGAACTACTTGAAGATCGTTGAGAGGCTAGGGCTTGAGCTCCGCCCAAGATGCAAGCAATCGCGCGTGGCTCCTGGAAGCCCCCAGCCTCCTCATCCTGATGATGGTCCTCGTTTCTCCTTGGCTGTGGCAGCAGAGGAGGGAGGCCTGCGTTTCCTTGCAGGCGATCCTCATGAGCTGATCCTCGATCTCCCTCGCGAGGCTGCTCCCGCCGCGATCCTCGTGAGGTCGGTCGCGCCACCCTTGGCGAGGGCCACAGTCTTCCCAGCGTCCTGCGTTTCTTCCTCCTCCTCGGCCGTAGCCCCGATCGTTGCGGTCGGGGCGTCGGCCGATCCTCCCCTTTCACACGGCCCGGAGCTCCTGACATTCGTTGGTGTTGTGGGTGTGGAGGTCGTGGTACACACAGTACCGGCTGCCCTTGGAAGACTCGGGCTGATCTCTACCCTGCTTGGTGTCTGGTTCTGCCACGAGCACGGCAGCTCCCTTGCGCTTCATGTCCTTGGCCTTGGATTTCTTCTCTTCTGTGTCTGTGGCTGGCAGCTCGAGGAGAGAAAGGCGCCCTTCCTCAGCCCTGGCGCACTGGGTTGCCAAGTTGAACAGCTCCAAGGAAGTGCACAGATCTTCATGCATCACCAGCTCCTCCTTCATCTTGACGTCTCGCACACCGTCGGAGAAGGCGGAGATGATGTCCTCCTCAGTCACCTTGGGAATCTTGAGGCGTGTGTTGTTGAAGCGCTGGATGTACTTCTGCAGGGTCTCCCCTAGCTGCTACTTGATCGGCGCAAATCGCTCACGGCGGGAGGCGATCGCGAGTACCTTGGAAGTTGGCGATGAAGCGGAGTGCGCATCTCGTCGAGGAGGAGATCGTGCGAGGCAGGTTCGAGGACCAGTGCGGGCTCGGTCCTTGAGTGCCATAGGAAACCAGTTCGCCATGACCTTCTCGTACCTGTTGGCGGCTTCGATGCCCAGCTCAGAGCTGGAGGAACTCCGCAGGGTCGGCCGTGCCGTAGTAGCGAGCGAGGCAGGTCTGGCTTGAACTTGCCGGCAGCCTTGACGCTGTGACTTCGGCGGTGAAGGGCGCTGCAGCCTCTTTGTGGCCAGGGGACCTTTGGTGATGTAGAGCCTGGTCTTGTGGGTCCCCATGAGCTGCAGCTGAGGAGCAGCTGAGGTCTTGGCGTCTTTGGAGCAGGGCGTGGTCGAGGCGAGCCGGTGCGGGAAGCACTCGGGCAGCTTCTTGAGGCGAGGAACTTCTTGCAGCTCTGCTATTGTTGCGCTAGCGCTGGATCGGAGCGGGTTCCGCCCGAGGCCCCGCGCCTTAGGGCCAAGGCGCCTGAGGGGGAGGCGGCCGAGGCGCCCGGGCGTCATCGCCGACAGGCGGGAAGTGAGGCGAGAAGGAGGCGGCGGGAGCCCCTGCTGCGGGACGAGCTTCGGCGACGCGGTCGATCCACTCTTCGTGAAGCGTTGTCGAGAGGCGGTAGCGCAGGAGCTCGTTTGCGCGATGAGCGTAGCTCGAGCCTCCATCCATGGGCGCTGAGCGGCGAACGGGAAAGAACCAGCGAAGCGGCGAAGGAGTAGCGGTACGGCCGTCTCGCCTCACGGACGGGTGCTGGGACGATGCTTGCTGCTCGTTCCCCGCCGGGCCGGTGGCGGCGTTGACGGCAGGCGATGGGGAACGGCGGGGACGGCCACCGACGGGGGCCGTCTGGGCGACACGGGAAGCAAGAGCGGCTCGGCGCTCGACGCGGGCCCGATGAGCGTCTGACATGGATGCGGTGGTCGGCGAAGAACAGGGTGGCAAAAGACAAGTTCCGGCGCACCCCTACCTGGCGCGCCAAATGTCGGATTTCGGGTTCTGGCAGACCCTCTAGGTTCGAACACTGGGGTGCGCGCGGAGATTTCGCCCTCTACCTTCCTGATCCTCGCCACCTCGCTAAGTTCTAAGCTATGAAAGGGAGAACACAAGAGACACAGGGTTTATACTAGTTCGGGCCACCATTGTGGTATAATACCCTACTCCAGTTTGTGGTGTGGTGGATTGCCTATTGGGCTGACGATGATGAACAATACAAAGAAGAACAGCCTCGCGAGGGTCTGTTCTTGGCTGGTGCGATGAACTGCTGGGAGGAGTTCAGTCGCTCTCTCTCTGCTTATCCCAGATGCTGGATCCTCTCTCTAGATTTCTCCATCCAAGATGCCTCTACCTTGTGGGTGGCTAGTCCTATTTATAGGCAAAGGCCCTGGGCCTCTCCCCAAATATTGAGCGGAAGGGTGCCAACAATTGGCCATTTGAAGGGAACATCTAGTACACTTATCTGACTAAAGTTCGTCCTCGCTTTGTCAAAGGCTCTGGTGGTGGCCTTGGCTTGGGCTCCACAATGACTTCCTTCCTGCCGTTAATGCGGTCTTGGTCTTGTTGCACCAAAACGGATGCCTTTGCTTGATACTCTTGCCTGCGCTAGCTCCCTTTGCACCAAAGAGGAAATGAGGACACTGCGCGGGCTGGCGCCCGCCTGGCGCCCTTAGTCGTCATGGCTTGCGTCACGGGCACCTCGTGAGGTGCCCTGCCTTGACCTCTCCGCCTCCTCGCGATCCAGCCTGACGAGGTTGTGCTTGAGGAAGCTCCCTGTCGTCCGCCCCGCGAGGCTTGGCCCCTCGCGAGGGTCTTGAGCTTGTGCTGATGAAGATGGGCCTTGATGGGCCACCCCTTGAGCCACGCCGCAGGCCGCAGGCAGGCAAGTATGGGGACCCCTGTTCCCAGAACGCCGACACCGCCATGAGCCGATTCATCTCCAAGTCCGCCTGTCGGTGTACTAGAGTAGGGGTACCCTAGTATCCCGAACTCGTGCACGGGCAGTTGCAGCACCCCGCGGCAAGGCTTGCCTGGTGACCGCCAAGGTCCTCCGCGGCTCCATTGGAGCCATTCAAGAACGAAGTATTCAAGCCAAAGAGACAAGACCCGGCAAGAGGAGCTTGCAGGAAGAATACTCAAAGCGCCTAGAAGACAAGGCCCGGCAAGAGGAGCTTGCCGGGAAGGCCCGGTGAGCGACAAGCTTCCAGACGCGACAAGACAACAACCGCGGCAAGGTGCTTGCCGTGGCAGATTACCACTCCGTTCCTCCGCTCCAGCTCATCCACCAACGTGTCGCCATGGGACCTTTCCAGGCGCGCGTGGCAAGAGGCTGTGCAGCCAGCGGAGCGCGGTGGCAAGCGGTGCTGACAGGATGGCCATCGTGGCGAACGGTGGCGCCCCTGACGGTCCTTTTCTGCACTGTTTAGTCGACTTAGACGGGCATTTAATGCCTTTGTCCCTGCCGTCGAGGGTTAGGTAGGATACACTTTGTACAAGTAGTTGTACCAACCGCAACTCATTTTCCCTTTTTGCCCTTGTCTCGTTGCCACATGCCGGTGACCCTTGAGCATATAAAAGGAGGCCCATGTGCAGCGTAGAGAGGGTTCAGTTCATTGAAGCAGAGACACTCACGCTAGGTCTTGTAGCTCCCGGCGCTCCCTAGCAAGAACACAATATAATCAGACAAGCAGCAGTAGGGAGTATTATCTCTCGGAGAGCTCGAGCTGGGTAAACTGCTTTCGTGTGTTTCACCTCGATCTGCTCTTCGTGCAACCTCCACCCCCCTCCGAACCGAAAGGGGCTCGGTCCCTTGGTCCCATAGGTGTTCGTGGGTCCGATCAGCCTCCCGACATCTTTGGCGCGCCGGTAGAGGCGTCGAGGCTGTGTGAACCTGATCCGGCGTTCACACGAGCTACATCTTCATCATCTTCATCGACATGCCACCGAAGAAGAAGGCTTGGCCAGTAGCGGAGCAATCACGTCGATCCCACCACCACCGAGCAAATGGGTGGTGGGGTAGACACCGCGGAAGAACGGGCACCGGCGAGGAGCTCATGATGCTGCCAAGTCCAAGGACAAGGCCGCGCAGACCTCGGCGTCCGTACGCACCGCGCCCATCTCAGGAGGCGTGGGACCGACAACGTCATGGTATTCATAGTACCATACGCTCGTTGGATCAAGATCGAGCTGGTGGATCCCGAGGCCCTCAAGACCAGCATGCACGCCAACATGCTGGCACGAGCGAGGCACGGTCGCCTGGACGGGATACTGCTCCTTCTAACATAGTTAGAAGTCCGAGCATATCCCGCTCCTCGTGCGCTTCGCCACGCCACCACCACTCCAGCGAAGCTTTGGCGAGAGCTCAAGCTGCTCCTAGATTACCCTCCAACGGCCGACAAAGGTCGATGAATGGAGGGCTACCATCCAGTCTCATCGGCTTTGCTAGCGGCGATACTCGCATGGAACCGACTACATCGCTGCCGCGGCAAGGCGACAAGGCACGAGCCGGTGGCGACAAAACCTGTGGGGGTGCAACCACCATGCACTCTCCTCCCCGAAGGCCAAGATCGCCGACTCGCGGGTCCACCTCGACAGCGACTCCACCGCGTCATCAGATCCACGAGCTCGTCGCGATCAACGCCAAATTCTTCACTGACGACAGCAAGAAGACGCTTCGAACTTCGCGCGAGCGCCAAGAGAAGCGCGCGTCAATCCGACCAGCGCGCTGGGCCCTCTGTCGATATGCATGCACCAGGGGAACCAGGCGACTTGTCGTACGCGGTAGGTTGCCCTGCGTTCACTCGTGAGCTGCGGCAAGTCCAGTGGCCCAGCAAGAAGAATTTCAAGCCGATGTACCGAGAAGCACGACGGCAAGGCGCGTCGTCGGAGTTCCTCAGCATCTACACCATTGCGGTGCAAGCTGCGGGGCGAGCGACAAGATTCGGCCAACTACTTCCGTTGGTACTCAAGCCCAATGTCGATCTTGGCTCATGCACTTGCGGACAACTCCATTTCCTCTTGGGCGGATCTATGCCATCAGTTTTTGGCGCCTTCACAGTGCCACAAACCCTCATGGCCAAGAGAGCGACCTTCATCTGCTCACCGGAAGGAAGGAGAGCCCTCGCAAGTTCATTTAGAGATTCAGCCGTGTCAGCACAACATCCCAAATGTCCACCTGCGCGGTAATCAGCGCGTTCCATCGAACGCGTCGGAACCGCAGGATGTGGGAAGAAATGGCGATGTACAAGATCAAGGACGTCGATGAGCTATACGCCTGGCCGACAAGTGTGCGTCTTTGAAGAAGGAGGAGACTCCCGGAGAGAATGTGGAGGCAGCAGGATCTGATAGTGAGGGGTCTGCCCAGCAAAGAAAAGCCGGCGGCGGAGCAACAGAAAGAAGAGATGTGCTAGTTGTCGAGCAGTCCGGCAACGGAGGTGGCGCCAAGAAAGCCAAAGTTGGTAGCTCCGGCAAGGAAGTTGCCGCGGACACCATCTGCCAGGCTGTGGCGGTCGCCGACAAGCAGGACGGCTCCAACAAGCAGTATTGCAAGATCCACCGCACCAAGGGCCATGACCTCTAGAGCTTCAAGAAGGTCGAGCAGCTTGTTGAGCAGCAGAAGGCTGAATATGAGTGGCGAGACAAGGAGAAGGCTCAGGAAGGTGCTGGAGGACCTAGCAAGAAACGCCCCGGCCGGGGAGGACGCCGCGGCAAGGCCAAGCAGCGGCAAGGAGACAGACCTCCTCGTGGTCGCGACAAGGATGAAGATGGCACGACGATGAAGACATGGATGATGATGAGGCCGCGAGCAGGAGTTCCGAAGCCACGAGAGGTCCTTTGCGCTCACGGTGGTGCTTCTCGCATACTTCACACCGCCAACTCAAGCGGTGGATGCGGAAGTTAATGCGCGAGAACCATCCATCGAGTCACGCAAGCCTCGAAATGGTCCAGACGCCTATCATCTTTGATATTGAGGACCACCCTGATCGCATAACTGCGGTCGGGTGCTTGCCGATGTTGGTTTCACCAACTATCCGCAACCTCAAGGTCACCAAGATGCTCGTTGACGGCGGGGCCGGCTTAAATCTGATCTCCTCCGCGGTACTCCAGAAGCTTCAGATCCGTGATGGCGAGCTCGAAGAGACCGGCACATTCAAGGAATCAATAAGGGAAGGAGCAAGCGAAGGAAAGATCACGTTGCGGTGACGTTTGGCGATGAGTTGAACTTCGGGGATGAGAGGGTCACTTTTGATGTTGCTGATTTTCCATTGCCTTACAATGGGATACTTGGCCGCCAAAGACTCGCCAAGTTCATGGCAGCCTCTCATTATGCATACAACTTCTTTGAAGATGCCGGGCCCAATAAGTGTATCTCTGTCCCTGGCGACAAGAAGGATGCTCTTATCTGCATACCGACAAGATCTACCGGAAGTAGCAGCTGCAGCAGATCACAAGTCACTTGCGCTGAAGCTCCGGGAGGAAGAAGAAGACCAAGTCCCGCAAGAGCTCTGATGCCCACTCCGGCAAGCGCACCTCTTCGGAGTGCTGCGCTACCGTCGAGGACGCACCATCGAGCTCCACCGGCAAGTGTAAGAAGACGATGGCAGCTCCACCAAAGACCAAGAAGGTGTCCGCCAAGGAGAACGGCCTTGGTGGTACCTTCACCATCGTGCCACTCTCGACCCTAAATAGGAAGGCGGCGCTCGTTGCTTTCTGCGGGCGAACGTTGACGTGTTTGCATGGCAACCGTCTGACATCCCCAGGGTTCCCAGGAAAGTAATTGAGCACCATCTTGCCGTCTGTCCTCACGTGCGGCCCGTCAAGCAAAAAGTCAGAAAGCAAGCAGTGGAGCGCCAAGAATTCATCACAGAAGAGATCAAGAAATTGGAAGCAGCAGGCCTTGTCAGAGGAGTGCTCCATCCTACGTGGTTGGCCAATCCTGTAGTCGTGCGTAAGGCAAACGGAAAATGGAGGCTTTGTATCGACTTTACAGATGTTAATAAAGCTTGTCCCAAAGACCCATTTCCTTGCGCGCGCATCGATCAGATTGTTGACTCCACGGCGGATGTGATTTGCTTTCATTTCTTGATGCGTACTCAGGGTATCATCAGATCTTCATGGCAGAAGAGGATGAGGAGAAAACCGCATTCATCACCCCATGTGGCACATATTGTTTCATATGGATGCCTTTCGGTTTAAAGAATGCTGGTTCAACATTTGCAAGAGTAGTCCATGACGCTTTTGAGCCACAAATGCACAGAAATGTACAAGCCTACATGGATGACATAGTGATCAAAAGCAAGGACAGGGCAACTCTGGTTCAAGATTTAGACGAGACCTTTGCAAATCTGCGCAAGATCAACCTCAAGCTCAACCCCGAGAAGTGTGTGTTTGGAGTCCCCTCCGGCAAGCTTCTCGGGTTCTTCGTATCTCAGCGGGGAATTGAAGCCAATCCCGACAAGATCAAGGCCATCGAGCAGATTGAAGCACCAAAGCGCGTCAAGGATGTACGAAGACTTGCCGGTTGCGTAGCTGCTCTCAGCAGGTTTATCTCTAGATCTGCTGAGCGCGCCCTGCCGTTTTTGAAAATTTTGAAAAAGGCAGGTCCAATGAAATGGACTCCCGAAGCGGAGGCTGCGCTGCAGGATTTAAAGAGATACCTGTCCTCCACTCGAATACTTGTCGCACCTAAGTCGCAAGAGAAGTTGCTGCTATATATAGCAGCAACCAATCAAGTGGTTAGTGCTGCGTTAGTAGCGGAGAGGGAGGCGGATGATGAGCTAGCAACCACGGCAGAGACATCTAGCGACAAGCAAGGGACTTCACCGGCAGGCTCTGGTCCCGACAAGGATAGATCTGCGCAGACGTGCGAGAAGATGCAGAAAAGGATGGTGCAGCGCCCAGTTTACTTTGTCAGTTCCCTTCTGCAAGGGGCTAGGTCAAGGTACTCTGGTGTGCAGAAGTTGCTTTTCGGCCTTCTCATGGCCTCGAGAAAGATGCGCCATTACTTTCAAGCACATGAGATCACAGTCGTCACTCGCTTTCCGATGAAGAGGATATTGCAAAATCCAGAGGCAACAGGCAGGATTGTCGAGTGGGCACTGGAACTGTCAAGCTTTGGCCTCAAGTTCGAAAGCACTTCAACTATCCAAAGCAGAGCATTGGCAGAGTTCATAGCAGAATGGACGCCAACGCAAGATGAAGAAATTCCAGAAATGAGCATCCCCGTCAAGGAGGCAAACAAAGAGTGGCTGATGTACTTTGATGGTGCCTTCTCGCTGCAAGGCGCCGGTGCTGGCGTGCTGCTTGTAGTGCCCACCAGAGAGCACCTCAAGTACATAGTCCAGATGCACTTTCCCAAGGAGCAAGCAACAAACAATACTGCAGAGTATGAAGGTTTGCTTGCCGGTCTCAGGATCGCAGTAGACCTTGGGATCAAGAAGCTCATTGTCAAGGGTGACTCGCAGCTTGTCATCCGCTAAGTGAACAAGGTTTATCAGAGTCCGTTGATGGAAGCCTATGTTGATGAAGTGAGAAAGCTAGAAGAGCACTTTGACGGCCTACAAATGGAACATGTTCCAAGAGCTCAGAACGATATTGCGATGGCTCGTCAAAGTCGCCGCACTCAAGTTACTGTGGAACGAGGATTTTTGTGCTCAAGCTGACTCAACCGATCAGAACGCCATCAAGCTGGACAGAACAAGAAGAGGAAGTTGATTTCTGGTGACTATTTTCCGGCAGAGCTTCCCGAAGCCGCCGCCAAGAAGATCCCCAAGATCAACACCAAGAGTGCTGAGGAGCAGTCTGCTCCAACAAGCCCTAAGGTTTGTTTCGTTGAAGCAGATGCCCCCGACAAGTTTTGCTCTGGCAAGCTTGCCGGGGAACATCAAGCTCCGGCCGAGCCGCAGGTTCTTGCCGTAGAAGCGGATGTTCCCGCAGCAGCATATGTGCCTTTAGTCCTTGTTGTCGAGCCACAAGCTCCAGCATGGGCACAGCAGATTGTGCATTTCCTTCAGACAGGAGAACTTCCCGAAGAGCAAGAAGAAGCGGAAAGAGTGGCCCGGCAGTCAAGTATGTACCAGTTTATCGACAGACACTGCATGGAAGAAGACTCAATGGTGTGAAATTGAAGTGTATTCACGGGAAGATGGATGAGAAGCTGTTGGCGAGAGATACGGAGGCATATGTGGTCACCACATTGGCGCAAAAGCACTTGCCGCAAAGCTTTCGGCAAGGTTTCTTTTGGCCAACAGCCCTCGAGGATGCAACTGCACAAGTAACCAAGTGTGAAGCGTGCGATTCCATTCCAGCAGATACACCAGCCAGCTCAAGCTCTCCAAGCGATCCCTTTATCCTGGCCATTTTGGTCTGGGGCTCGACATCCTCGGCCCCTTTCCCGAGCTGTCGGGGCTTTGAGTACTTATGCGTCGCAATCAACAAGTTCACAAAGTGGCGGAAGTGGAAGCGATGAGGAAGGTGATAGCACAGTCAGTAGTCAAGTTCTTTAGGTCGATTGTTTGCCGTTTTGGGATTCCCAACAGGATCATCACCGAAAATGGCACACAATTCACGAGCCGCACCTTCATGCAGTACGTTCAAGATCTTGGCGCCAAGGTCTGCTTCGCTTCTGTTGCTCATCCGAGAAGTAACGGTCAAACGGAGAGGGCAAATGCTGAAGTGATGCGTGGGCTCAAGACTAGAACTTTCGACAGGCTCCACAAGTGCGGAAGAAACTGGATTGAGGAGCTGCCAGTGGTTCTTTGGTCGATCAGGACGACGCCAAATCGAGCCACTGGCCAGACACCTTTTGCTCTAGTCTATGGAGCAGAAGCAGTTCTCCCCACGGAACTCGTATACGGGTCACCTCGAGTGCTCTCTTATGATGAGCTTGAGCAAGAGCAGCTGCGACAAGATGGACGCTGCTTCTTGAGGAGGACCGTCTTGAGCTCTTTGCCAGACGAGCTGCTCGATATCAACAAGCTTTGCGCCGCTACCATAGCCGCAAAGTTAATGCCAGAAGTCTCGAGGAAGGCGACCTTGTTCTTCGGCGCGTTCAGTCCGCCAAGAATGCCAACAAGTTGACGCCGAAGTGGGAAGGCCCTTATCGGGTGAAACAAGTCACGAGGCCTGGCGCGGTCCGCCTTGAGACCGAAGATGGCATTCCAGTGAGCAACTCCTGGAACATCGAGCATCTTCGTAAGTTTTACCCGTAGGGCGCGGTTGCCGGAACCTGTTCCGGCAACCACCTTTTGTACAAGTCTTGCCGATGTTGCATGTAATCCTTTGTACAAAGCCGGGCGCAGATCCCGTGCATAAGTAAAGTTCATATGTTTCGCACAACTTGTCAATTTCATGCTTTCGTCATTTTATTGCATGTGTTACCTGACACTTTGTGCAGCACCCACACCCGGTAAGCAATAAAGAGCCGCAAGGCTCCATGACTTTATTTTCTCTTCTTTCTCTTTCTCAAAGAAAGGAAGGTTCCCTCGCACACAAGTTAGCCGGGGAAGGAAGATAATGGTCTGGACCAAGCGTCGGTCTGGACCAAGCGTCGCTCGAGAAAATTTCTCCTTACTGGGAAGCAAACGACAGAAAAGCTAAGTTGCCAAAGTCTGAGCAATCAGTCTTTAAATTTTCAAGTTATCTTCCTCGAACGACCGTACTTTGTATGGAAAACCTGTGCGTGGAGGAACCAACTCGTAGCTAGTTGCGCCCTTACTTTTGTTTCGAGTTCGCTCAACAATTTAAGTGAGCTGCGACTAGTTGCGACAAGGTTGCTTGTCGGAGGCGGCACCGCAAGAAGGCTGCTGAAGTCCACACTCAGCGCTCGCGGCAAAGGTGCCTGCGCCGACAAGTTCCCTAAAAGCGTAGAGCAAAAACATACAAAGGAAGGAATCAAGTAGAGGAAATAACATTGCGATCACTACCCGAAACAAAGTATATATTACAAGATAGCTTGTCGTAGCTCTAATAGATTGTTTTCATAACATGACCAGCAGCGACAAGGAAAAGATAAAATTGGCGGCCTAATCTACGCGGTCGCCATCAACCCTCTTGATATTGCCCACCTTGTCCACAATGGGTGTGACAAGGGCCTTGAGCGCTTCCACATCAGCATCCGGCGGCAAGGATTTGAGGACTCCGGTGAGGTTGAGGCCTGGATTGCGGAAGGCCACCTTCATCAACACCTTCTGGAGAGCTCCCGCGCAGATCTGGCGTGATTCCTCGGCCAGCTGCTTTGGGATCTCTTCCCGGAGTCGCCGGAGAGCCGTCACCACGCCCTTGAAGAACAAGCTGAGCTTGGCGCTGGGTTGGAGGTGCTCGTCGGAGGAGTACCCGAGATCCACCATCCCCAGCTCCGTCAGCTCCTTGTCGATGGCGGCGGCAACGTTCACGAGACCCTCGGTCCAATGCTCCACGTTTTCCCTGAAGGTGCTCTGGCGGCAGATGGCTTCGCAAGCAGCGCCTCGTCGGCCTTGATCTTCTCAACAAGGCCACCTCCCGCTCCTTGGCGCCGCCCAGCGTCGCATCAAGGTGGTCAGCTTCAACTCGAGATCTGCTTTGGAGTCCTTGGCGGGCCAGAGCCTTGCTCCTCTCAGCGAGACGACCCTGTAGCTCGCCAAGAGTGTAGGCATCCTTCTCTCGCTCATGCTTGAGTGCAGCAAGCTCTTCACCTCCCTTCTTCAGACTGGCCTCCAGCTGCGTCACCTTCGTCTCCAACTCCTTCTTGGCGGCCTCGGCAGCTGCGGCGTCCTTTGCTTCCTTAAGGGCTCCGCCAAGTGTTTCTCGCAGCAGCAAGCTCCTCCTCATGGCTGTCAAGATTGATCTTCCGCTGCGCCAACTTCGCCTTCCTGCGTAGATAGCCTCTCGGCGGCAAGCCTTTGTTGCTCTTCAACCTTAGCCTTCTCGAGGATGAAGGCTTTGCGCGCCTCGACGATTTGCTCCCGCTCCTCTGCCAAGGACCGGAGAGCTTCCTGATTGATGCCTCGGAGCTCCTCCGCGCGTTTCTCTATGTCCGCTCCCGCCTTCGCGACAAGCGCTTCCCGGGATTCCAGCTTGGCTTGTTGGGTGCGGTAGAGCGACAGCAGCTTCCGCAACAGCTGCTCCTCCTCAGACTCGCCGCTGCTGCTGCTTGGCGCGTCGACCAGCGTCAGCCCAGCGGAGGCGAGCAGCTCTTCGTCAAAGGTCTCTCCTTCGACCGGCGCCCTGGAGCTCGACGCCCAGGGAAGCTTGATGAAGACGCCATCGCCGGCCTTCAAGTAGGCGCCGGGCTGGGGCTCTTCGGAGCCTGGCGCTGCAATAGTGGCGGAGGGATCGGCGGTCGGCGTAGCGCCTGGCGCTCCTGCGGCCTCAGGGCCGTCAGTGCGATCGCCAGACGCCTCGCCAGCCTTTGCGGCAGCAGCCTTGGCGGCCTCTTCGCCGGCGGACTCATCGGCGCCAGCCTCTTCCTCCATGGCGGCGGTGTCGTTAGTATTGCCGCGCACGTCCTCCTCGCCGGCGACCTCAATCTCCATCCGTTTTGCGGCGGACGGATCTGACGACCAGAAAAAGAAAGAACAGTCAAGCAAATGCTCAAAAAGAAAATCAGGAGAAGAAGAACACAAGGGAAGTTTTCAAGCGAGAGGATTACCTGTACTAGGATCCGCAGTCGTGGTCTCAACCACCGGAGAGTCGCTGGTGCTGTTCCTTGTCGGAGAACTGTCCCTTGCCGGAGAAGTCTCCCTTGCCGGAGAACGCTCCCTTGCCGGGGAATCCTCCCTTGGCGGTGTAGTCGAAGCAGATGGCATTTCGAGCGGCTTCGGGCACTCTGGTGAGGCTGCTCTGCTCCTACACAAACCAACAATGATATCAGCAAAGAAAGAGCACCCATGCGCGCCTAACAGCAAGAAGTAAACCATATACTTACGATGGGGGCTGCGCTTGGGGCTACTGAGGAAGGGTTGCGGGTCCGGCAAGGGGTCTCAGACGCGCCTCCTGTTGCCACGGGGATCGTCCTCGATGACAACCACCGGGTCTTGGCTCTCTTGACGCCTCTCGAGCCAGCGTCTGAAAAGGAAAGAGTTCAGAATGAAGCAAATCAGATACAAGACAAAGCAACAAAATTGAAGAAATACAAGTACAACACGAAGCTTACTCTTCTTCTTCCTCGCCGGAGCTGAGCGGAGAGATCAAATCTGGCTCGCCTCCGGTGCGACGAGGCGGAGGAGGTTCCTTGACCGCTTGGCGGGGTGGCAGCGGTGGCACTGGGAGGCCCGCCCGATTGTTGCACCGGCGTGAGGTGCTCCAGCAGCAACAGTGCTTTCAGCGGTGGAGTTGAAGGCCTGGCAAGCAACGGCTGTTGGCGATCTGCCGCCCGTTTAAATCTCCAGCCTTGCGGAGACGCCTTCTTGGTCGGGCTGGGGTCTCCGTTTGCGGCAGGCTACTGGATGGTGGGGAGGAGGCGCCCTCGGCGGGTTCGCTCGACTCGGCTTCAGGTTCGGCAAGCTCCTCCTCGCCGGCAAACTCCTTTCGCTCGACAAGACTTGCCGCCTCTGCTGCCTCTGCCTCCTCCACGGTGAACCCGAATTCGCCAGCGGCTGCCGCCTCTTCCAGCCTAGTGGCGATGCGCTGCATCTCGTCGTCAGTAGTGTCGCGGTTGAGGCCCTTCTGCTCATCGGGGCGGATCGGCACTTCTTCCAAGCTGTCGAAGAACACCCGCACGACGTCGTCTGCAGGCTCTTGCCAGGTTGGAGCAATTCCATGCGAGTCGCACAACGGCATCATTGCACGGATGCGGTCGAGCGAGGAATTGTTGCACAATGGAACGACTCCCCTCGGCAACCTGAACAATTCAGGATGACCAGGGTCGTGCTTGAACAGCTCCAGGAGCATCGCGTCCAACTCCAAGACGGTGAAATTGAAGTTGAGGCCCGGGCGCAGCCTCATGATATCCGTCGCATTCTGGAATTCCCAAGCTGGTCTCCTCCTCTCCTGCAAGGGGCGATGCGGTGGCGAAGGAAGTCTGCGCCAAGGGCGCCTACAGTGAGTCCGGCAAGCCTGAGACGCAGGATCCGGGTCACGGCAATCTTCAATCTAGCATCTTCCGGCGCCAAGTTGCTCCAATCGTTGCAGCGCTATTGGGGTTCGGCTGGGCGGAAGGGCTGCTGGTTCTCCTCTACAATCCAACACCAATCTGCCCTCCTCCTCCCACTTGCCACGGAGCTCTCCCTCCAGATAGGCTTCCTTCTTGCCGATCCTTGAGATCCAAGCGATTCCTCCGGCAAGTGGCTCTCCTCTCTCGACTCGGGGCATGAAGAAGTGGCGGAAGAGGGCTACGTTTGGGTGGACTCCGACAAAGTTTACGCAAAGGTGTGCGAAAACTGCCATGGTCAGGACAACATTGGGGGTGAAGTCAAGGAGGCGGAACCCGTAGGTGTTCATGATATCGCAGAAAAATTCAGAGAAAGGCGGGCAGAGCCCACAATAGAAGAACAGTGCGAAGAAAGGGTACCCAGTTGGGGCTAGTTCGAGGCAGCGGCTGGAAGTACCTTCGTCTTGTGGATCTTCAGCGTCTCCGTCGACGAGAAGAGGTAGTAGTTCTCCTCAGCTCCCTTGCGGCGAAGCTGGGGGAAGATAACCGCTCCTTCATAGCGCCATGAGCGCGCTGCGCCTCGGCCGACTTCCGCCCTTCCCTTGTCGGCTTTCGGAGCCATGGCGGAGGCGGTGAGGGAGACCGACGGCGTTGGTGGCGCTGGTGGCGATGGGGCGCGGAGCGCTGCTCTCTTCAGACTTGGGAAGGAGGGGAGAGCAGTGGTGGTTTTCGAGATTAGACATCAAATGGCGAGGTGGGAGAACTGCCCCTGTTTCCCCTGTTTATAAGGAGGGAGATGGGGTGGACGTTCCGCTTTTCCGAATAAAGAAACCCCCCACGATCTCTCCCACGACGCCGCGTTCGACGCGTGCTGTTCATGGGGGACGTGGTGGGTCCGGAGCAAGTTACGGCGTGACCTAGCCGCGCGTGCCCGTGCACTGTTTTGGGCCTGGCCCAACAGCGCTCGGCACCGTGTGTGGCCCAGGCCCGGGGGCTCCTGTCGGTGTACTAGAGTAGGGGTACCCTAGTATCCCGAACTCGTGCACGGGCAGTTGCAGCACCCCGCGGCAAGGCTTGCCTGGTGACCGCCAAGGTCCTCCGCGGCTCCATTGGAGCCATTCAAGAACAAAGTATTCAAGCCAAAGAGACAAGACCCCGGCAAGAGGAGCTTGCCGGGAAGGCCACTCAAGGCGCCTAGAAGACAAGGCCCCGGCAAGAGGAGCTTGCCGGGAAGGCCCGGTGAGCGACAAGCTTCCGGACGTGACAAGACAACAACCGCGGCAAGGTGCTTGCCGCGGCAGATTACCACTCCGTTCCTCCGCTCTAGCTCATCCACCTATGTGTCGCCATGGGACCTTTCCAGGCGCGCGTGGCAAGAGGTTGTGCAGCCAGCGGAGCGCGGTGGCAAGCGGTGCTGACAGGATGGCCATCGTGGCGAATGGTGGCGCCCCTGACGGTCCTTTTCGGCACTGTTTAGTCGACTTAGACGGGCATTTAATGCCTTTGTCCCCTGCCGTCAGGGTTAGGTAGGATACACTGTACAAGTAGCTGTACCAACCGCAACTCATTTTCCCTTTTTGCCCTTGTCTACATTGCCACCTGTCGGTGACCCCTTGAGCATATAAAAGGAGGCCCATGCGCAACGTAGAGAGGGATTCAGTTCATTCGAAGCCAGAGACACTCACGCTAGGTCTTGTAGCTCCCAGCGCTCCCTAGCAAGAACACAATATAATCAGACAAGCAGCAGTAGGAGTATTATCTCTCCGGAGAGCTCCGAAGCTGGGTAAACTGCTCGTGTGTTTCGCCTCGATCTGCTCTTCGTGCAACCTCCGCCCCCCTCCGAACTGAAAGGGGCTCGGTCCGCCGGTCCCATAGGTGTTCGTGGGTCCGATCAGCCTCCCCGACACCGCCGAGCGCGCCCTCCCCTTTTTTCAAAATCTTGAGGAAGGCAGGCCCGATGGAGTGGACCACAGAAGCTGAGGCAACATTGTAGGATCTGAAGAAATACCTTTCCTCCACGCCAATACTAGTTGCGCCTAAACCACAAGAACCATTGCTGCTGTACCTAGCGGAAACGAATCAAGTGGTCAGCGCCGCACTAGTGGCACAGAGGGAGGTCGACGAGGAGGCAGTGGCGACGACGAAACCAGGGGACGGAGATTCAAAGATTCCCCGGCAGGACCTGGTGCCATCAAGGCAAGGCCCTCGGCCGAGTCTGACGCCATCAGGGCAACGCCCGTGCGGTCAAGCGAAGTGGTGCAGAAGAAGAAGATGATGCAGCACCCGGTTTACTTTGTGAGCTGCCTCTTGCAGGGGGCTAGGTCGAGGTGCTCCGGTGTGCAGAAATTGCTCTTCGGCCACCTTATGGCCTCGAGGAAGCTGCGTCATTACTTCCAAGCCCACGAGATCACTGTCGTCACCCGTGATACGTCTCCAACATATCTATAATTTTTGATTGCTCCATGCTATATTATCTACTGTTTTGGACATTATTGGGCTTTATTATTCACTTTTATATTATTTTTGGGACTAACCTATTAACCGGAGGCCCAGCCCAGAATTGCTGTTTTTTGCCTATTTCAGAGTTTTGAAGAAAAGGAATATCAAACGGAGTCCAAACGGAATGAAACCTTCGGGAACGTGATTTTCTAACCGAACATGATCCAGGAGACTTGGACCCTACGTCAAGAAACGAAAGAGGAAGGCACGAGGTAGGCGGTGATACGTCTCCAACGTATCTATAATTTTTGATTGCTCCATGTTATATTATCTACTGTTTTAGGCAATATTGGGCTTTATTTTCCACTTTTATATTACTTTTGGGACTAACCTATTAACCGGAGGCCCAGCCCAGATTTGTTGTTTTTTGCCTATTTTAGTATTTCGAGGAAAAGGAATATCAAACGAAGTCAAAACGGAACGAAATCAACTAGAGAAGTTATTTTTGGAAGGAAAGCCATCCGATGGACTTGGAGTGCACGTCAGGAAAGAAGGGAGGTGCTCACGAGGGTGGGGGGCGCGCCCCCTGCCTCGTGGCCCCCCCCTTCGGTCCACCGACGTACCCCTTGCACCCATATATACCTACGTATCGTAAAACTTCCAGAAGAGAGATTAGATCAGGAGTTCCGCCGCCGCAAGCCTCTGTAGCCACCAAAAACCAATCGGGACCCTGTTCCGGCACCCTGCCGGAGGGGGGATGCCTCACCGGTGGCCATCTTCATCATCCCGGCGCTCTCCATGACGAGGAGGGAGTAGTTCACCCTCGGGGCTGAGGGTATGTACCAGTAGCTATGTGTTTGATCTCTCTCTCTCTCTCTCTCTCTCTCTCTCTCTCTCTCTCTCTCTCTCGTGTTCTTGAGGTGATACGATCTTGATGTATCGCGAGCTTTGATATTATTGTTGTATCTTATGTTTCTTCTCCCCCTCTACTCTCTTGTAATGAATTGAGTTTTCCCCTTGAATTAATCTTATCGGATTGAGTCTTTAAAAATTTGAGAACACTTGATGTATGTCTTGCCGTGCGTATCTGTGGTGACAATGGGATATCACGTGATTCACTTGATGTATGTTTTGGTGATCAACTTGCGGGTTCCGCCCATGAACCTATGCATAGGGGTTGGCACACGTTTTCGTCGTGATTCTCCGGTAGAAACTTTGGGGCACTCTTTGAGGTTCTATGTGTTGTTTGAATAGATGAATTGAGATTGTGTGATGCATATCGTATAATCATGCCCACGGATACTTGAGGTGACAATGGAGTATCTGGGTGACATTAGTGTTTTGGTTGATTTGTGTCTTAAGGTGTTATTCTAGTACGAACTCTTTTATAGATTGATCCGAAAGAATAGCTTTGAGGTGGTTTCATACCCTACCATAATATCTATGTTTGTTCTCCGCTATTAGTGGCTTTAGAGTGACTCTTTGTTGCATGTTGAGGGATAGTTATATCATCTATCTATGTTATTATTGTTGAGAGGACTTGCACTTGAGAAAGTATGAACCCTAGGCCTTGTTTCTTAGCATTGCAATACCGTTTACGCTCACTTTTACCACTTGTTACCTTGCTGTTTTTATATTTTCAGATTACAAAAACCTATATCTACCATCCATATTGCACTTGTATCACCATCTCTTCGCCGAACTAGTGCACCTATACAATTTACCATTGTATTGGGTGTGTTGGGGACACAAGAGACTCTTTGCTATTTTGTTGCAGGGTTGCTTGAGAGAGACCATCTTCATCCTACGGCTCCCACGGATTGATAAACCTTAGGTCATCCACTTGAGGGAAATTTGCTACTGTGCTACAAACCTGTGCACTTGCAGGCCCAACAACGTCTACAAGAAGAAGGTTGCATAGTAGATATCAAGCTCTTTTCTAGCGCCATTGCCGGGGAGGCTAGGTAAGTGAAGGTATATCTTTAGATCTTGCAATTGAATCTTTTAGTTTCTTGTTTTATCACTAGTATAGTTTATAAAAGAAAACTACCAAAAATGGAATTGAGTTTGTCTCATACGCTTCATCTTTTTAATATCTTTCGTGAGTATGATGGAAAGGAAAATTGTGCCAAAGTGTTAGAAGAAGAATGCATTAGAATGTTGGCACTAAATATTTATATGATGAGCATGGTTGCAATGTTGTTAGTATGAATTCCTTGAATATCCATGATGCTAATGATATGCAAAGCACAAGCTTGTGGAAGCTATGTATGATGAATATGATATTTTTTGTCCCCCAAGTTTTGATGAGAATATTTATTATGATGAAAGCATGCCTCCTATCTATGATGATTATTGTGATGACACGTATGCTATAAAGAATAATGATAACCATGAAACTTGTCATCTTGATCTTAATTCTCAATCATATGATAGTTATTTTGTTGAGTTTGCTCCCACTACTATTTTGAATGAGAAGAATTTTGCTTATGTGGAGAGTAGTATATTTTCTATGCTTGTAGATCATGAAAAGAATGCTTTAGGTGCTGGTTATATTGTTGAATTCATTCAAGATGCTACTAAAAATTATTATGAGGGAGGAATATATGCTTGTAGGAATTGCAATAATATCAAGTTTCCTCTCTATGTGCTTAAAGTTTTGAAGTTATGCTTGTTTTACCTTCCTATGCAAGTTGATTATTGTTCCCATAAGTTGTTTGCTAACAAAATCCCAATGCATAGGAACTGGGTTAGACTTAAATGTGCTAGTCATATTCTTCATGATGCTCCCTTTATGTTTCAATTCTTATCTTTTATGTGAGCATCATTGAAATCATCATGCCTAGCTAGGGGCGTTAAACGATAGCGCTTGTTGGGAGGCAACCCAATTTTATTTTACTTTCTTGCTTTTTGTTCCTGTTTAGTACTCCCTCCGTTCCTAAATAATTGTCTTTCTAGAGATTTCAACAAGTGACTACATACGGAGCAAAATGAGTGAATCTACACTCTAAAACATGTCTACATACATCCGTATGTTGTAGTCCATTTGAGATGGCTAGAAAGACAATTATTTGGGAACGGATGGTGTAATAAATAATCTATCTGGCCTATGGTTAGATGTGGTTTTATGTTTTAATTAGTGTTTGTGCCAAGTAGAACCTTTGGGAAGACTTGGGTAAAGTCTTTATGATCATGCTGTAAATAACAGAAACTATAGCGCTCACGAGATTAGCTAGAACTTTTTACTGGAGAGTGCTATTTAGTTGATTCTTTTTGAAGATGATTACTAGACAAATTCCTCAGGTCCACCAATTTATTTTAGAATTGTTGGAGTTCCAGAAGTTTGCTTAGTTGCAGATTACTACAGACTGTTCTGTTTTTGACAGATTCTGTTTCCATTGTGTTGTTTGCTTATTTTGATGAATCTATGGCTAGTAAAATAGTTTATAAACCATAGAGAAGTTGGAATAAAGTAGGCTTAACACCAATATAAATAAAGAATGAGTTCATTACAGTACCTTGAAGTGGTGTTTTGCTTTCTTTCGCTAACGGAGCTCACGAATTTTTTGTTAAGTTTTGTGTTGTGAAGTTTTCAAGTTGTGGTTAAAGATTCGATGGACTATGGACTAAGGAGTGGAAAGAGCCTAAGCTTGGGGATGCCCAAGGCACCCCAAGGTAATATTCAAGGATAACCAAGAGCCTAAGCTTGGGGATTCCCCGGATGGCATCCCCTCTTTCGTCTTTGTTCATCGGTAACTTTACTTGGAGCTATATTTTTATTCACCTGATATGTGTTTTGCTTGGAGCGTCATTTCATTTTCTTTAGCTTTGCTTCCTGTTTGAATACAATACCAAGATCTGAAATTATTAAATGGGAGATTCTTCACATAGTTACATAATTATTCGACTGCTCATTGATCTTCACTTATATCTTTCGGAGTAGTTTTTCATTTGCTCTAGTGCTTCACTTATATCTTTTAGAGCATGGTGGCAGTTTTATTTTGAAGAAATAGATGAACTCTCGTACTTCACTTATATTATTTTGAGAGTCTTAAATAGCATGGTAATTTGCTTAAATAATCCTAATATGCTAAGCATACAAGATTTGTAAGAATTCTTATGAGTGTGTTGAATACTAAGAAAAGATTGAAGCTTGATAATTGTTTTGAGATATGAAGATGGTGATATTAGAGTCATTCTAGTTGAGTAGTTGTGAATTTGAGAGATACTTGTGTTAAAGTTTGTGATCCCCGTAGCATGCACGTATGGTGAACCGTTATGTGATGAAGTCGGAGCATGATTTATTTATTGATTGTCTTCCTTATGAGTGGCGGTCGGGGACGAGCGATGGTCTTTTCCTACCAATCTATCCCCCTGGGAGCATGCGCGTAATACTTTGCTTTGAGAACTTCTAGATCTTTGCAATAAGTATATGAGTTCTTTATGACTAATGTTGAGTCCATGGATTATACGCACTTTTCCTTCCTTCCACCATTGCTAGCCTCTCTAATACCGCGCACCTTTCGCCAGTATCATACACCCACCATATCCTTCC
Organism: Aegilops longissima; assembly: GCA_021605205.1. NCBI lineage: Eukaryota > Viridiplantae > Streptophyta > Magnoliopsida > Poales > Poaceae > Aegilops > Aegilops longissima. The sequence continues at coordinate 21,905 of JAHIAM010000732.1, forward strand.
TCAAAACAGCCACCATACCTAGCTATCATGGCATTTCCATAGCCATTCCGAGATATATTGCCATGCAACTTTCCGCCGTTCCATTTATTATGACACGCTCCATCATTGTCATATTGCTTAGCATGATCATGTAGTTGACATCGTATTTGTGGCAAAGCCACCGTTCATAATTCTTTCATACATGTCACTCTTGATTCATTGCATATCCCGGTACACCGCCGGAGGCATTCATATAGAGTCATATTACGTTCTAAGTATCGAGTTGTAAGAAAAATAAAAGTGTGATGATCATCATTATTAGAGCATTGTCCCAGTGAGGAAAGGATGATGGAGACTATGATTCCCCCACAAGTCGGGATGAGACTCCGGACGAAAAATAAAAAAAAAGAAAAGAAAAGAGGCCATAAAAAAAGAGAAAAGGCCCAAATAAAAAAATGAGAGAAAAAGAGAGAAGGGACAATGCTACTATCCTTTTACCACACTTGTGCTTCAAAGTAGCACCATGATCTTCATGATAGAGAGTATCTCATTTTGTCACCTTCATATACTAGTGGGAATTTTTCTTAGAGAACTTGGCTTGTATATTCCAATGATGGGCTTCCTCAAAGCCCTAGGTCTTCGTGAGCAAGCGAGTTGGATGCACACCCACTTAGGTTCTTTTGTTGAGCTTTCATATGCTTATAGCTCTAGTGCATCCGTTGCATGGCAATCCCTACTCACTCACATTGATATCTATTGATGGGCATCTCCATAGCCCGTTGATACGCCTAGTTGATGTGAGACTATCTTCTCCTTTTTGTCTTCTCCACAACCACCATTCTATTCCACCTATAGTGCTATGTCCATGGCTCACACTCATGTATTGCGTGAAGATTGAAAAAGTTTTGAGAATGTCAAAAGTATGAAACAATTGCTTGGCTTATCATCGGGGTTGTGCATGATTTAAATATTTTGTGTGGGGAAGCTGGAGCATAGCCAGACTATATGATTTTGTAGGGATAACTTTCTTTGGCCATGTTTTTTGGGAAGACATAATTGCTTTGTTAGTATGCTTGAAGTATTATTATTTTTATGTCAATATGAACTTTTGTCTTGAATCTTTCGGATCTGAATATTCATACCACAATTAAGAAGATTTACATTGAAATTATGCCAAGTAGCACTCCGCATCAAAAATTATCTTTTTTATCATTTACCTACTCGAGGACGAGCAGGAATTAAGCTTGGGGATGCTTGATACGTCTCCAACGTATCTATAATTTTTGATTGCTCCATGCTATATTATATACTGTTTTAGGCAATATTGGGCTTTATTTTCCACTTATATATTACTTTTGGGACTAACCTATTAACCGGTGGCCCAGCCCAGATTCGCTGTTTTTTTGCCTATTTCAGTATTTCGAGGAAAAGGAATATCAAATGGAGTCAAAACGGAACGAAATCAACTGGAGAAGTTATTTTTGGAAGGAAAGCCACCCGATGGACTTGGAGTGCACGTCAGGAAAGATGGGAGGTGCTCACGAGGGTGGGGGGCGCGCCCACCCCCTGGGGCGCGCCCCCTGCCTCGAGGCCCCCCTTCGGTCCACCGACGTACCCCTTGCACCCATATATACCTACGTATCATAAAACTTCCAGAACAGAGATTAGATCAGGAGTTCCGCCGCCGCAAGCCTCTCAGAGCCACCAAAACCAATCGGGACCTGTTTGGCACTCACCGGAGGGGGGATCCTCACCGTGGCCATCTTCATCATCCCGGCGCTCTCCATGACGACAAGGGAGTAGTTCACCCTCGGGCTGAGGGTATGTACCAGTAGCTATGTGTTTGATCTCTCTCTCTCTCTTGTGTTCTTGAGGTTATACGATCTTGATGTATCGCGAGCTTTGCTATTATAGTTGGATCTTATGTTTCTTCTCCCCCTCTACTCTCTTGTAATGAATTTGGTTTTCCCCTTGAAGTAATCTTATCGGATTGAGTCTTTAAAGATTTGAGAACATTTGATGTATGTCTTGTCGTGCGTATCTGTGGTGACAATGGGATATCACGTGATTCACTTGATGTATGTTTTGGTGATCAACTTGCGGGTTCCGCCCATGAACCTGTGCATAGGGGTTGGCACACGTTTTCGTCGTGATTCTCCGGTAGAAACTTTGGGGCACTCTTTGAGGTTCTATGTGTTGTTTGAATAGATGAATTGAGATTGTGTGATGCATATCATATAATCATGCCCACGGATACTTGAGGTGACAATGGAGTATCTAGGTGACATTAGGGTTTTGGTTGATTTGTGTCTTCAGGTGTTATTCTAGTACGAACTCTTTTATAGATTGATCCGAAAGAATAGTTTTGAGGTGGTTTCATACCCTACCATAATATCTACGTTTGTTCTTCGCTATTAGTGGCTTTGGAGTGACTCTTTGTTGCATGTTGAGGGATAGTTATATGATATATCTATGTTATTATTGTTGAGAGGACTTGCATTAGTTAATGTATGAACCCTAGGCCTTGTTTCTTAGCATTGCAATACCGTTTACGCTCACTTTTACCACTTGTTACCTTGCTGTTTTTATATTTTCAGATTATTAAAACCTATATCTACCATCCATATTGCACTTGTATCACCATCTCTTCACCGAACTAGTGCACCATTACAATTTACCATTGTATTGGGTGTGTTGGGGACACAAGAGACTCTTTGCTATTTGTTGCAGGGTTGCTTGAGAGAGACCATCTTCATCCTACGCCTCCCACGGATTGATAAACCTTAGGTCATCCACTTGAGGGAAATTTCCTACTGTCCTACAAACCTGTGCACTTGCAGGCCCAACAACGTCTACAAGAAGAAGGTTGCATAGTAGACATCAGGGGGCGTGCACACCCCCCCCCCCCCCAAGGGTGTGCCCTCCACCCTCGTGGGCCCCCTGTTGCTCCACCGACGTACTACTTCCTCCTATATATACCTATGTACCCCCAAACGATCAGATATGGAGCCAAAAACCTAACTCCACCGCCGCAACCTTCTGTACCCACGAGATCCCATCTTGGGGCCTGTTCCGGAGATCCGCCGGAGAGGGCATCCACCACGGAGGGCTTCTACATCAACACCATAGCCTCTCCAATGAAGTGTGAGTAGTTTACTTCAGACCTTCGGGTCCATAGTTAGTAGCTAGATGGCTTCTTCTCTCGTTTTGGATCTCAATACAATGTTATCCCCCTCTCTCGTGGAGATCTGTTCGATGTAATCTTCTTTTTGCGGTGTGTTTGTTGAGACCGATGAATTGTGGGTTTATGAGCAAGATTATCTATGAACAATATTTGAATCTTCTCTGAATTCTTTTATGTATGATTGGTTATCTTTGCAAGTCTCTTTGAATTATCAATTTGGTTTGGCCTACTAGATTGGTTTTTCTTGCAATGGGAGAAGTTCTTAGCTTTGGCTTCAATCTTGCGGTGTCCTTTCCCAGTGACAGTAGGGGCAGCAAGGCACGTATTGTATTGTTGCCATCGAGGATAACAAGATGGGGTTTTATCATATTGCATGAATTTATCCCTCTACATCATGTCATCTTGCTTAAGGTGTTACTCTATTTTCTTGAACTTAATACTCTAGATGCATGCTGGATAGCGGTAGATGAGTGGAGTAATAGTAGTATATGCAGGCAGGAGTCGGTCTACTTGTCTCGGACATGATGCCCATATACATGATCATACCTTTATATTCTCATAACTATGCTTTTTCTCAATAGTAATTCGTTCACCCACCATAAAATACTTATGCTCTTGAGAGAAGCCACTAGTGAAACCTATGGCCCCCGGGTCTATCTTCATCATATTAATCTTCCAACAATTTACTATTACCTTTGCTTTTTTACTTTGCTTTTATTTTACTTTGCTATTATTTTACCTTGCATCTTTATCACAAAAATACCAAAAATATTATCTATTAGATCTCACTCTCGTAAGTGACCGTGAAGGGATTGACAACCCCTTATCGCATTGGTTGCGAGGAGTTATTTGTTTTGTGCAGGTACGAGGGACTCGCCCGTAGCCTCCTACTGGATTGATACCTTGGTTCTCAAAAACTGAGGGAAATACTTATGCTACTTTGCTACATCATCCTTTCCTCTTCAAGGAAATCCAACGCAGTACTCAAGAGGTAGCAAGAAGAATTTCCGCGCCGTTGTCGGGAGTCTCACATAAAAGTCAACATACCAAGTACCCATCACAATCCCTTATCTCCCGCATTACATTATTTGCCATTTGCCTCTCGTTTTCCTCTCCCCCACTTCACCCTTGCCGTTTTATTCGCCCTCTCTTTTCTGTTCGCCTCTTCCGCTTGCTTTTTGTTTGCTCGTGTGTTGGATTGCTTGTTTGTCACGATGGCTCTACCTAGATTTGGTGACCTTCACCTTAAAAGGTTAGAAGAGATCGAAAGCAACGTTAGGAATTTTATGGTTTTGCAATTTGAGCATAATAATTTCTTCAGAAACGAGCTTAAGGAACAAAAAAGTTTAATGATTTATATGAATAAAGAGTTCGATGATATGTCTAAATAATTTGATGGTTTAAGATCCCAAATTGCTCGTCTTGAGAAGTTGACTGCTGAAATTTTGGATAAGAAGGCTACCTTTGTCAATAAGATGGCCGCTAAACCGAATTTCTATGAAAATAAAGATGAAGATCTAAAAGTTATTGATGTGTCCCCTATTAAATCTTTGTTTTGCTATATGAATCTTGATAATGATGGGACTGAATATGATCGACCTTTACCTACAAGGCTTTCCAAAAATTCGGAGGTTTTAGATCTTGATGCTAAAATTGATAAACGTGGGATTGAAGAACTCAAAACCCTAGATGTTGCTAAACCCACTATTTTGGATTTCAAGGAATTTAATTATGAAAATTTATCTCTGGTTGATTGTATTTCCTTGTTGCAATCCGTGCTAAATTCTCCTCATGCTTATAGTCAAAATAAAGCCTTTACCAAACATATCGTTGATGCCTTGATGCAATCTTATGAAGAAAACTTGAGTTGGAAGTTTATATCCCTAGAAAACTTTATGATGAGTGGGAGCCAACTATTAAAATTAAGATTAAGGATCATGAATTCTATGCTTTATGTGATTTGGGTGCTATTGTTTCCACTATTCCCAAAACTTTGTGCGATTTGCTAGATTTCCGCGATTTTGATGATTGCTCTCTAAACTTGCACCTTGCGGATCCCACTATTAAGAAACCTATGGGAAGAATTAATGATGTTCTTATTGTTGCAAAAAGGAATTATGTGCCCGTAGATTTTATCGTTCTTGATATAGATTGCTATCCTTCATGTCCTATTATTCTTGGTAGACCTTTCCTTAGAACGATTGGTGCAATTATTGATATGAAGAAAGGGAATATTAGATTCCAATTTCCATTAAAGAAAGGCATGGAACACTTCCCTAGGAAGAAAATAAAATTACCATATGAATCTATCATGAGAGCCACTTATGGATTGCCTACCAAAGATGGCAATACCTAGATCTATCCTTGCCTTTATGCCTAGCTAGGGGCGTTAAACAATAGCGCTTGTTGGGAGGCAACCCAATTTTATTTTTAGATTTTTTCTTTTTACATCTGTTTAGGAATAAATCTTTGATCTAGCCTCTGGGTAGATGTGTTTTTATGTTTTAATTAGTGTTTGTGCCAAGTTAAACCTATAGGATCTTCTTGGATGATAGTTATTTGATCTATCTGTAATTTTCAGAAACATTCTGTTCACGAAAACAATTGTTTAAACTCACCATTACGTGATAAAATAGTGATTCCAATTGCTGCTGATCAATAAACAAATTGCCTAGGTCGTCCTATTTTGGCTGATTTTTTGAAGTTCCGGAAGTTTGCGTTAGTTACAGATTACTACAGACTGTTCTATTTTTGATAGATTTTCGTGTGTTGTTTGCTTATTTTGATGAATCTATGGCTAGTAAAATAGTTTATAAACCATAGTGAAGTTGTAATACAGTAGGTTTAACACCCAATTATAAATAAATAATGAGTTCATTATAGTATCTTGAAGTGGTCTTTTGTTTTCTTTCGCTAACGGAGCTCACGAGATTTCTGTTGAGTTTTGTGTTGTGAAGTTTTCAAGTTTTGGGTGAAATCTTTTGATGGATTATGGAACAAGGAGTGGAAAGAGCCTAAGCTTGGATATGCCCATGGCACCCCCAAGATAATCTAAGGACACCAAAAAGTCAAAGCTTGGGGATGCCCCGGAAGGCATCCCCTCTTTCGTCTACTTCCATCGGTAACTTTACTTGGAGCTATATTTTAATTCACCACATGATATGTGTTTTGCTTGGAGCGTCTTGTATGATTTGAGTCTTTTCTTTTTAGTTTACCAAAATCATCCTTGTTGTGCACACCTTTTGAGAGAGCCATACATGATTTGGAAATTATTAGAATACTCTTTGTGCTTCACTTATATCCTTTGAGTTATATAGTTTTGCTCTAGTACTTCACTTATATCTTTTAGAGCTCGGTGGTGGATTTGTTTCATAGAAACTATTGATCTCTCATTCTTCACTTAGATTATTTTGAGAGTCTTAAATAGCATGGTAATTTGCATAAATAATCCTAATGTGCTAGGTATTCAAAAATAGTAAAACCTTTATTATGAGTGTGTTGAATACTAAGAGAAGTTTGATGCTTGATGATTGTTTTGAGATATGGAGGTAATAATATTAAAGTCGTGCTAGTTGAGTAGTTGTGAATTTGAGAAATGCTTGTGTTGAAGTTTGCAAGTCCCGTAGCATGCACGTATGGTAAACGTTATGTAACAAATTTGAAACATGAGGTGTTCTTTGCTTGTCCTCCTTATGAGTGGCGGTCGGGGACGAGCGATGGTCTTTTCCTACCCATCTATCCCCCTAGGAGCATGCGCGTAGTGCTTTGGTTTTTGATGACATGTAGATTTTTGCAATAAGTATGTGAGTTCTTTATGACTAATGTTGAGTCCATGGATTATACGCACTCTCACCCTTCCATCATTGCTTGCCTCTTTGGTACCGTGCATTGCCCTTTCTCACATCGAGAGTTGGTGCAAACTCCGCTGGTGCATCCAAACCCCGTGATATGATATGCTATTTCACACATAAACCTCCTTATATCTTCCTCAAAACAGCCACCATACCTACCTATTATGGCATTTCCATAGCCATTCCGAGATATATTGCCATGCAACTTTCCACCATTCCATCATGACACATTCCTCATTGTCATATTGCTTAGCATGATCATGTAGTTGACATAGTATTTGTGGCAAAGCCACCGTTCATAATTCTTTCATACATGTCACTCTTGGTTCATTGCATATACTGGTACACCGCCAGAGGCACTCATATAGAGTCATACTTTGTTCTAGTATCGAGTTGTAATCATTGAGTTGTAAATAAATAGAAGTGTGATGATCATCATTTTCTAGAGCATTGTCCCAAGTGAGGAATAAAAAAAAGAGAAAGAAAGGCCATAAAAAAAGAGAAGGCCCAAAAAAACGAGAGAAAAAGAGAGAAGGGACAATGCTACTATCCTTTGCCACACTTGTGCTTCAAAGTAGCACCATAATCTTCATGATAGAGAGTCTCTTGTTTTGTCACTTTCTTATACTAGTGGGAATTTTTCAATATAGAACTTGGCTTGTAAATTCCAACAATGGGCCTCCTCAAGTGCCCTAGTTCTTCGTGAGCAAGCAAGTTGGATGCACACCCACTTAGTTTCTTTTGTTGAGCTTTCATACATTTATAGATCTAGTGCATCCGTTGCATGGCAATCCCTACTCCTTGCATTAACATCAATCGATGGGCGTCTCGATAGCCCATTGATTAGCCTCGTTGATGTCAGACCTTCTCATTTTTTGTCTTCTCCACATAACCCCCATCATCATATTCTATTCCACCCATAGTGCTATGTCCATGGCTCGCGCTCATATATTGCGTGAAATTTATTAGTTTGAGATTACTAAAGTATGAAACAATTGCTTGGCTTGTCATCGGGGTTGTGCATGATGAGAGCATTCTTGTGTGACAAAAATGGAGCTTGACTAAACTATATGATTTTGTAGGGATGAACTTTCTTTGGCCATGTTATTTTGAGAGGACATAATTGCATAGTTTGTATGCTTGAAGTATTATTGTTTTTATGTCAATATTAACTTTTATCTTGAATCTTTCAGATCTAAATATTCATACCACAATTAATAAGAATTACATTGAAATTATGCCAAGTAGCACTCCGCATCAAAAATTCTGTTTTTATCATTTACCTACTCGAGGACGAGCAGGAATTAAGCTTGGGGATGCCTGATACGTCTTGAAAGTATCTATAGTTTTTGATTGCAACATTCTATATTATCTACTGTTATGGACATTATTGGACTTTATTATTCACTTTTATATTATTTTGGGACTAACCTATTAACCGGAGGCCCAGCCGAGAATTGCTGTTTTTTGCCTATTTCAGAGTTTCGAAGAAAAGGAATATCAAACGGAGTCCAAACAGAATGAAACCTTCGGGAACGTGATTTTCTCACCGAACATGATCCACGAGACTTGGACCATACGTCAAGAAACGAAAGAGGAAGGCATGAGGTAGAGGGCGCGCCCACCCCCAGGCGCGCCCTCCACCCTCGTGGGCCCCTTGTTGCTCCACCGACGTACTCCTTCCTCCTATATATACCTACGTACCCCCAAATGATCAGATACGGAGCCAAAAACCTAATTCCACCGCCGCAACCTTCTGTACCCACGAGATCCCATTTTGGGGCCTATTTCGGAGCTCCGCCGGAGGGGGCATCGACCAGGGAGGGCTTCTACATCAACACCATAGCCTCTCTGATGAAGTGTGAGTAGTTTACTTCAGACCTTCGGGTCCATAGTTAGTAGCTAGATGACTTCTTCTCTCTTTTTGGATCTCAATACAATGTTCTCCCCCTCTCTCGTGGAGATCTATTCGATGTAATCTTCTTTTTGCGGTGTGTTTGTTGAGATCGATGAATTGTGGGTTTATGATCAAGATTATCTATGAACAATATTTGAATCTTCTCTGAACTCTTTTATGTATGATTGGTTATCTTTGCAAGTCTCTTCGAATTATCAGTTTGGTTTGGCCTACTAGATTGGTTTTTCTTGCAATGGGAGAAGTGCTTAGCTTTGGGTTCAATCTTGCGGTGTCCTCTCCCAAAGGATGAGGGGCAGCAAGGCACGATTGCATTGTTGCCATCGAGGATAACAAGATGGGGTTTTATCATATTGCATGAATTTATCCTCTACATCATGTCATCTTGCTTAAAGCGTTACTTTGTTTTCTTGAACTTAATACTCTAGATGCATCTTTGGATAGCGGTCGATGAGTGGAGTAATAGTAGTAGATGCAGGAAGGAGTCGGTCTACTTGTCTCGGACGTGATGCCTATATACATGATCATACCTAGATATTCTCATAACTATGCTCAATTCTGTCAATTGCTCAACAGTAATTCGTTCACCCACCGTAAAATACTTATGCTCTTGAGAGAAGCCACTAGTGAAACCTATGGCCCCCGGGTCTATCTTCATCATATTAATCTTTCAACAATTTACTATTACCTTTGCTTTTTTTACTTTTCTTTTATTTCACTTTGCATCTTTATCACAAAAATACCAAAAATATTATCTATCATATCTATCAGATATCACTCTCGTAAGTGACCGTGAAGGGATTGAGAACCCCTTATCGCGTTGGTTGCGAGGAGTTATTTGTTTTGTGCTGGTACGAGGGACTCGTGCGTAGCCTCCTACTGGATTGATACCTTGGTTCTCAAAAACTGAGGGAAATACTTACGCTACTTTGCTGCATCATCCTTTCCTCTTCAAGGAAATCCAACGCAGTGCTCAAGAGGTAGCAACCCGCCTCTTGAGCACAACGCAGATGCAACCGGAAGAGGAAAGGATACTGCACAACCCAGATGCAACCGGAAGGATTGTGGAATGGGCCTTGGAGTTGTTGAGCTTTGGGTTGAAGTTTGAAAGTACCTCAACAATCCATAGGAGATTCTTGGAAGAAGTTCATTGCAAAATGGACCTCGACACTTGACGAAGAAATCCAAGAGACCGTTCTCCCCGGCAAGGAAGCGGACAGCGACTGGATCATGTACTTTGATGGGGCCTTCTCGCTGCAAGGCGTTGGTGCCGGTGTGCTGCTTGTCGCACCCACCGGAGAGCACCTCAAGTACGTGATCCAGATGCACTTTCCCAGGGAGATGTGCACAAACAACACTTCTGAGTACGAGGGGCTGCTTGCCGGTCTCAGGATCGCGGCAGACCTCGGGGTGAAGAAGCTCATCGTCAGGGGTGACTCGCAACTTGTTGTTAGACAAGTCAACAAGGATTACCAGATGCCATTGATGGAGGCCTACGTAGATGAAGTGAGGAAGCTGGAGGAGTGCTTTAACGGTATCCAAGCGGAGCATGTTCCCCGAGCGGAGAACGACATCGCCGACTACCTGTCGAAGCGTGCTACATTCAAGCTACCTGTGGAACCAGGTACCTTTTTGCTCCAGTTAACTCAGCCATCCGTCGAATCATCAACGGGGTGGAACAAGCGAAAGAAATCGGGTCCCGGCGTGTACTTTCCTACCGAGCCCCCTGGGGCTGCCGACAAGTGTTCTGCCATGGACGCTGAGCCTGCCAGAGAGCAATGGGCTCCGACAGGGCGTCAAGCCCTGGCCGTCGAGAAAGCCGCTCCCATGGCAGAGGAAATGCCGTTGGTCCTCGCCGTCGAGCCCCTGGCTTCGGCGTGGGCACAACATACTATCCGATTCCTCCAAACAGGGGAACTTCCTGAGGAGCAGGACGAAGCGGAAAAAGTATCCCGTCGGTCTGCCTTGTACCAGTTCGTCGATGACGTCATGTACAGGAGAAGGCCAAACAGTGTGAAATTCAAGTGCATCCCCGGGAGGAAGGACTAGAGCTGTTGGCAAAGATACATGGAGGCGTATGTGGCTCCCACATAGGGTCGAGGGCCCTTGCCGGCAAGGCGTTCCGCCAAGGTTTCTTCTGGCCCACCACCCTCCAGGATGTGATGACACTAGTAACCAAGTGTGAAGCGTGTCAGTTCCATTCAAAGAAGCTTCATCAAACAACTCAAACCCTTAAAACATTCCCTCTCTACTGGCCATTCTCGATATGGGGGCTCGACATACTGGGCCCCTTCCCCCGTGCTGTCGGGGGCTTTGAGTACTTGTACGTTGCAATCGACAAGTTCACAAAGTGGCCAGAGGTGGAACCAGTGAGGAAGGTGACAGCACAGTCAGCCGTCAAGTTCTTCAAAGGAGTAGTCTGCCATTTTGGTGTGCCAAACAGAGTCATCACCGACAATGGCACGCAGTTCACAAGCCACACCTTCATGCAGTACATTCAACACCTCGGCAGCAAGGTCTGTTTTGCTTCCATGGCACACCCCCGGAGCAGCGGCCAAGCAGAGAGGGCGAATGCTGAAGTGTTGTAAGGCCTGAGAACGAAGACCCTTGACAGGCTGCACAAGAGCGGAAGGCACTGGATTGATGAGTTGCCTGCGGTTCTTTGGTCGATCAGGACGACGCCAAATCGAGCCACCGGTCACACACCCTTTGCCCTAGTATATGGGGCGGAGGCAATTCTCCCCACGGAACTCATATACAGGTCACTTCGAGTACTCGCTTATGATGAGCTTGAGCAAGAGCAGTTGCGGCAAGATGACGCGACGCTCCTTGAGGAAGATTGTCTTCGGGCGGCTGTGAGAGCAGCACGCTACCAGCAAGCCTTGCGCCGCTACCATAGCCGCAAGGTTCATGCCCGGAGCTTTGAGGAAGGCGACCTTGTTCTTCGGCGCGTACAGTCGGCCAAGAATTCCAACAAGTTGACGCCAAAGAGGGAAGGCCCTTATCGGTTAATACGAGTCACCAGGCCCGACGCAGTCCGCCTAGAGACCGAAGATGCCATTCCAGTGGGCAACTCCTGGAACATCGAGCATCTTCGCAAGTTTTACCCATAAGGCGCGGCTTGCCAGGCCCCCCGACAAGCCACCTTTTGTACAAGCCTTGCCAGCAAGTCATGTAACCCTTTGTACAAAGCCAGGCGCAGACCCTGAGCACAATTAAATGAAGCGCTGGCGCCCTAAGTTATAACATGCATGCTAGGTCAAGTCTCTTCCTTGGTTAGGGTTGATAGTTCTTAGCGGCGACTAACCCCTAGCCTAGAGGTCGAGTACGCATCTTTATGTTCTTTTTTCTCCTCCTTTGGTTCGCAGGGCACATGAGCAATTCTGCTGAGCTACTTGGAAGAAAGGGAACGGACCAACATACCAATCCCGGCAAACCAGAGTTGCCCGGGGCTGCAAGTACAAGGATCCAACCGCGGCAGGACAAGGTTGCCGGGGGCTGCAGATCCAGATAAGTCTTTCATCCTCTGTCATGCATTCCGGAACAGAACTATGGCATGTGACACCTCGTTTTATCTCCAGGCTACCATGCTCCCCTTTTTCCTATACCTAAGGATTATCTCCTGGGTCCGGATTTGGTTGTAGCCGCGGCGGCGAGCAGAACGAGGAGCCTAAGCCCACTTCATCCCTGCCTCTGCCAAGAGCGCGAGAATGGTCAAGCGACGTTGGAGGGACGTCAAGGCCTGTAGCCGGGCGAAAAATGTTTATCTTAATTAGTAACAAGGATTCTCTCCTTGTCGCAGGGTCAACCCGCAAACGAAAAACCCAGCAAACATCCCTTTTTCATTAAAAACATCCCATACAGGTACAGTTCATACGGAATGAAAAACATGAGCAAGGGGATTACAAGTTCTAAAGTTTACGCGCGCAGGCTTACAAACTAAAAAAGAGATGAGATGCCCGTAATCCCTTTCTTGTCCCTCTCCTCAGGAGGCAGGTCAAGAAGGCTAAAAGGCAAAAGGGGCGCCAGTCGGACTCGTCCCCGTCATCTTCCCCGCTGTCCTCCTCGTCACTCTCGCTCGAGGAAGAGCTTCCATCGTTGGAGTCTCCGTCGGAGGAGCTCTCCACGCAGCACTTCAGGCGAGTTCCAAACTCTCCTAAGACCTTGACGGAGAGGAGGTCGTCCTCCGTTAATTTAAAGTAGAGGACGAGCCGCGCAGTCAGGCTTTGGATGCGAGTGAACGTCTTCCATCCACGGCGGAGGTACATGACCCGAGGAGCCGGGAAGTCGACGTCGACCCGTGTGCCCCCATCCCCACAACCCCTCATGTGCAACCTGAGGATCTGGGGTGGGTCATGCTCCATCACCCGAGAAAACAGGGCGGGGAGACGAAGACGACGACGCGAAGGCCGGCGTAGCCAGATGAAGAACTCGCAGGAGTGGTCTTCAATGCGGCCCTCCGTCGGGAAGGGCATCATTGGCGGGGGCGAGGCCGGCGCGCCGCCCCGTCCTCCTCTTCCCCGAGCACCACTGTCGGCGTCAAAACCGGCGGATCTCGGGTAGGGGGTCCCGAACTGTGCGTCTAAGGCAGATGGTAATAGGAGGCGGAGGACACAATGTTTACCCAGGTTTGGGCCCTGTCGATGGAGGTAATACCCTACTTCCTGCTTTATTGATCTTGATGATATGAGTATTACAAGAGTTGATCTACCACGAGATCGTAGAGGCTAAACCCTAGAATCTAGCCTATGGTATGATTGTTGTTGTCCTACGGACTAAACCCTCCGGTTTATATAGACACCGGAGGGGGCTAGGGTTACACAGAGTCGGTTACAAGGGAGGAGATCTACATATCCGTATCGCCAAGCTTGGCTTCCACGCCAAGGAGAGTCCCATCCGGATATGGGACGAAGTCTTCAATCTTGTATCTTCATAGTCCATCAGTCCGGCTAAAGTATATAGTACGGCCGTCCGAGGACCCCCTAATCCAGGACTCCCTCAGTAGCCCCTGAACCAGGCTTCAATGACGATGAGTCTGGCGCGCAGATTTGTCTTCGGCATTGCAAGGCGGGTTCTTCCTCCGAATACTACATAGAAGATCTTGAACACATGGATAGTGTCTGGATCTGCAAAACAAGTTCCACATACCACCATAGAGAGAATAATATTTCCACAAATCTAATCTGCTGACACGTTTGGCAGCATGACATCATACCACGGCCCGGTCATTATTCGAACCGTTTTTCTCAACCAGCTATTGCATGTATTACGAGGCGGTTTTCTTGGCACGTCTTGTTGAAGCAGAGATCGTGTCCCCTTTATCACGGGATTCTCATCAATGCGGATGTGGGTAACCCAACCGCACCATCAATTACGACGCTTAGGGAATAAGCAAGTTTTACTAGGCAGGTGGGGAGGCGTATAGTTTCCTCCGCCCCTATAAAGGGACAAGCATTCCTCTTTTTACCCACGCCTTTTTTCTCCTTGCTCATCCATTCTTGCGCACTTGAGCTCTAGCACCCAAGTTCGCGTTTTTGCCCTCAGACTACTCCAAGCATGTCCGGAGCGGGAGGCAAGTGGATGGTCTCCTCCGTCACGGAGGAGAACATCACAAAGCTACGGGGAGCAGGATATCTAGCCGCGGACATCGCACACCGGCTGCCAGATGCAGGGCAGATCATCCCTACGCCGGATCCCCATGAGAGGGTGGTTTTCCTTACCCACTTTGTCTGCGGACTGGGATTTCCCCTCCACCCGTTTGTCCGCGGGCTCATGTTCTACTACGGGCTGGATTTTCACGATCTGGCCCCCAATTTCATCCTCAACATCTCGGCGTTTATCGTCGTGTGCGAGGCCTTCCTCCGCATCAGGCCCCACTTCGGCATGTGGCTGAAGACCTTCAATGTTAAACCGAAGGTGGTGGTCGGCCAGCAAGCGGAGTGCGAAGGCGCCATGGTGGGAAAAATGCCTAATGTCACCTGGCTCGAAGGCTCCTATGTGGAGACCATAAAGGGGTGGCAATCGGGGTGGTTCTACATCACCGAGCCGCGGGACACCAATTGGGTGGCGGCCCCCGAATTCCGATCTGGAATCCCCACGCGGCTCACCTCCTGGAAAGAGAAGAGCTTGTCCTGGGGTTCATCGGTGGAGCTGACCGGACTCCAGAAAATCAAGCTTGTCAACGTGGTCCAGGTCATGCTCTTTCGCCAGATCCTCCCGTGTCAACGACGGGCATTCAATTTGTGGGAGTTCGACCCGGCCGAGCACCAGACGCTGCGAGAGCTCTTCGACACGACGCACAAGGACGTCTGGAAGGTGCTGTTCAAGGGCGCCGAGGTACCTTCTCCCCTTACCGAGGACCGCGGACTCAGCGCAAAGCGCCATGCCAATCCGGTAAGTTTTTTATATCTTACAGGATGTTTATTTTCCCCAGTTTAATCATGTTCAGGATCTAAGCCTCCGTGCCATTTAACAGGACTGGGTAGAGACAGCGGAGCAGATCGATTGCCCAGCCCCCATGCTTGAAGATCCTGCAGATGATCTCCTAACGGAGATGCTGGTTCCGGCGCCTTACGAGGTGCCGGTGAAGAAGGCCACGGGGACCCGAAAGGGTCTCCGGCGCAAGGTTATATCGGACTCATCGTCCGAAAACTCCGAGGCGCACTCCTCCCACGAAAACGAGGAGGAGGGAGAGGAAAGTTCTCCCACCCAGCCGGGGGAGACAAGAAAAGGAAGGCCGCCCCAACCGGGGAGGCCGAAGGGTCCAAGAAGGGAAGGACCCTCCTTCCGGACTGCTCCACGACGGCCGCCTACAACGACGATGAGTGGTTGCCCAGGGACAAGCCCCTGGCGAAGTCGTAAGTATCCGGATACCATAGCAATTCATGGTATGTTTTATTGCACTGCTTCTCATCACGCCGAACATGATTATGCAGTCCGTCCTGAGCCCATATCGACGTATCTTCGTCGGATGGTTCTTTCGACCCGTCAGATATGAATAGAGATTCACTTCCGACCGCCTCCACCCCTCGCCCTACGGACAACGTTGAGGTGTTGTATCAAAGGGCACCGAGCCGAGGGGAGGTAGTCCTGGAGGCGCCTCGAGGCGACATTCCGGACCCTGGGCGTAAAGGGAGCAAGACTCCCATGGGCTCCGAATTTGGCCTCCAGCCGAACACTACGCCGGAACCCCCAGTGTTTCCGGACTCTGTCAGGCGACCCCCCGTTTAGAGGGGCAAGCCGCTCGTGCCGGTGGCCTCTGTCCATCCAGAGGCACCGGACAACTTGCTGGAAGCGCTTCGCGACGCTTCCATCGACGAAGAGCACCGCACTATCATGAGTGCGGTGATCGAGAAGGTTCAGTCCGCCAAAAGCGGACTAACTGAAGCTTGTGCCAGCCTCCCAATAGGCTTTCAGGTAAGTAATCAAATTATAGGAAAATATTACCGCATAGACAGTATCCCCTGATGCTCTGTTTGGTGTTCGCGAGAAAGGCCGAATAGAGGATCAAATAATGACTCAGGAGTCTAATCAGAATATGTCTATGTTCATATGCAGGCTTTGTCGGATCTCGGGTTCCGGCAGACCCTCTAGGTTCGAACACTGGGGTGCGCGCGGAGATTTCGCCCTCTACCTTCCTGATCCTCACCGCCTCGCTAAGATCTAAGCTATGAAAGGGACAACACAAGAGACACAGGTTTTATACTAGTTCGGGCCACCATTGTAGTGTAATACCCTACTCTAGTTTGTGGTATGGTGGATTGCCTCTTGGGCTGACGATGATGAACAATACAAAGAAGAACGGCCTCGCGAGGGTCTGTTCTTGGCTGCTGCGATGAACTGCTAGGAGGAGTTCAGTCGCTCTCTCTCTGCTGATCCCAGATGCTGGATCCTCTCTCTAGATTTCTCCATCCAAGATGCCTCTACCTTGTGGGTGGCTAGTCCTATTTATAGGCAAAGGCCCTGGGCCTCTCCCCAAATATTGAGCGGGAAGGGAGCCAACAATTGGCCATTTTGAAGGGAACATCTAGTACACTTATCTGACTAAAGTTGGTCCTCGCTTTGTCAAAGGCTCTGGTGAGTGGCCTTGGCTTGGGCTCCACAATGACTTCCTTCCTGCCGTTGCGACGGTCTTGGTCTTGTTGCACCAAAACGGATGCCTTTGCTTGATACTCTTGCTTGCGCTTGCTCCCTTTGCACCAAAGAGGAAAGGAGGACACTGCGCGGGCTGGCGCCCGCCTGGCGCCCTTGGTCGTCATGGCTTGCGTCACGGGCACCTCGTGAGGTACCCTGCCTTGATCTCTCCGCCTCCTCGCGAGTCAGCCTGACGAGGCCGTTCCTGAGAAAGCTCCCTCTCGTCCGCCCCGCGAGGCTTGTCCCCTCGCGAGGGTCTTGAGCTTGTGCTGATGAAGATGGGCCTTGATGAGCCACCCCTTGAGCCACGCCGCAGGCAGGCAATTATGGGGAGCCCCGTTCCCAGTAGCCCCCGGGCCCAAGGCGCGCGCGGACTTGGCTGAGCAGAGAAGCGAAGGGGCAAGTGCGAAGTGCCACGGGCCCTAACAACCTGCGGCCTTGGGCGCCGCGTGGTGGTTGATTGGACGTGGGCGGCCCAGCTCCCCCACGACGCATCGGCGACTGCACGAATTGACAAGTCCCTGCATGCAAAGCGAGTCATGATTACCTACGATCGTGGAAGCCGGCGGTTGGCCTTATCCGGTTATAAGTACGGAACGGTGCGTGCCCTTCCAGTCCATCCCTTCTTGCTTCTCCTTCTTCTCCGTTCTTGCCTCACCTTGCCGCAATGGCTCCTATCCGCCGGTTCTCCGTGGAAGAAAAGGGAAAGGCTCCTCGAGAGGGTCCCGACCCGCTTCCGCCAAAGAAACGGCTAGCCCTATGCTGTCAAGATGATGGCGCCCCGCAGGAGGTGTCGAGGCCTTGGTGCGAGCGGCCGCCGCCAGGGTTCCCGTTGCCCTTGTACGCCCACCTTGAGGGCACTGCGGGAGTCGATGCCGAGCGCCATGGCCGACGCCGCCGTTGGTGTCAGCGTGTCACGTCGGTGCGTGTTGTCCCTCCTGGAGTCCATTCCGAGAGCTCCTCCCGAGAGTTTGTGCTCCACGCCGCCATACCTCCTCAGTCTTGGATCCGCCTTCCTTCCTCCTTCGCCTTCATGATGCTGCAGGGGGGGGGGGGGATGCTTGGAGCTCTGGTTGCAGCACGCCGTCTACAACACCCTCGCGACCGAAGCGGAGGTTGCGGTCGTCGCCCCAGGCAAGGTCTTCATGACTCGAGGCTAGGGCGAGATCGCCCGGGTCTGCAGGACGAGGGGAGCCCTCGCGATCCACCTAGAGTACGACAGCGCTTCCATGAAGCTCTTCAAGGTATTCGACGCGGACGGACGCCGGCTGGAGTGCTGCCCTGAGAGAGGTGGTCAGGGCCCTACTGCTGCGAGGACCAGGCTCGCCGATTGCTCCCTCAGCGGCTCCTCAGGCGGCGGAGGGTCCAGCGACTCCGTCGAGCTCTTTGGGACTCCGAAGACGAGCGACGACAGCTACGAGCCCCCGCCGCTCTCGGAGCAGGGCGGGCTCGTCAGGCCGCCGCCGCCTCTGATCTGGATGAGGTTGGCGCCGGTGCCCGGCGGCCCACTGTTGATGATGGCATCTCTTGCAGGGGCACATGTAGTTAGCGTTCTTTAGGATCTGTTCCCTGCGAGGAATCAAAAAGCGCACCCCGTGGGGGCTTGTAAGGTGCCTGTGGTTCTGTTTGTTAATATAGTCCTTGCCATGAAGAAGTGCGAGATGCTCATTCCGTCTTAGCTTAGTTCTTCCTTTCGAACTCCACAAGGGCTTGGTGCTCTGCGCCGACAGGTCCCGGTCCCAAGGCAGGCTTCAGCCGCTGGTATCTTGGTCGCGATGCCGTGGTCAAGGCCAGGAGGTGAGCGGCCCGGGGTCCAGTAAGAGCCCCTGAGTCGCGATGCTCAGGAGGTCCCCTTTAGCGCTCAAGAAGCCATCGTTCGGTGAGAAAGGAGCGCGACGTTGCTAACACGGGATTGCATTGGGTGCAGTGATGGCGCTGCGGTGGCTGGTGTTTCCGGAGGGTGACTTATCTCGAGAGTCAGGAACCGCTTCCTGGTGCGGCACTAGGTCCGTGCATCGGCTGGAGAGGGGTTGCCTGGCGAGGTCCCTGCGTGCCTCTTCCCTCTCGCCTTTGCTCCCCTTTCTGCTCTACGTCCTCGGTTCCCGACCCTCGAGCGGGTCTCAGCCGTCACTGGTATGCCAGGTCGCGATGCCGTGGACAAGGCCAGAGGGTGAGGGCTGGAGAGCCAGTATGAGCCATGAGTCATGATCCTCATGTACCCCCCTTTAACGTGCAAGCGGTTCGCGTGGGCGAGAGTGAAGAAGACGCCGCGAGGGCCTCGCCTGGCGCTGCCCCTTGAAGGGATCCTGCAGGCTCACCATAAAAAGAACAAGAGTCCGCTATGACAAGCGACAGTCAGCTGTGGGTTGCTTTGGAGTGGTGACGAGGCACTGAAGGCTTGACGAGGTGGCGCTGTGCGGGGCTGCTGCGGCCAGAGCTCAGCCGTTCAGGTTCGTCGGTGTTGCAGGGACGGACCCATGCGCAAGGGCCGTGCCGCTGGGGAGTAGCTCCATCAGTTGGTGTTAGTCGAGCAGGCAACTAGGTCAAGCATGTTAATCACGAAGAAATAAGTTCATTTAGATAGATGCAGGGAAGGCAGACATCGCTGGGTCTGGCCCGAGCGACTTGGGGATGATGCAGCCTGAGGGGCACCCCCAACAAAGTAAGCTAAGAACATGAAGTAAAAGGGATACACGCCGCAGGGATGGACCCACGCGACCTGGGAATGATGCGGCCCTGGGGGGCGCTCCCAGCTGGAAATGAAACTTGGAGGATGTCACCTGATAAAGTTGGGGACGAAGGGATGTTGAAGTAGCGGACATTGTGGGCTGCGGAAGCCGGTCTTCACGAGCCCCCAGGCCCAGGAGCCTCGGGAGGCTCTGGAGGCGCTGGTGACTCCTCGTGGACCATCTCCATCTCCGCCAGGACTGCGGAATGCCTGGCCTCTTGAGCCTCCAGGATGCTCCTAATGAGGCGCTGGTATGTCGCGGCCGTGTACGGCAGGCCGTAGGGCATGCGAACGTAGCCGTGGGGCGGACCTTCACAGTGCCCCACGCGTGAGGGCCAGAAGCGCTCCTGAGAGGCGGCTCGGTTGAGCCCTGGGATGTCGATGCAGACGTGCAGCCCACCATCCTCGCCTGGATGGGGAGCTACGGCGGGTAAGCGGCGGCTGCCACTCATGACTCTTGACTCCTGCAACTCCTGCGTGATCTGACTGACGAACTCCTGAGGGTTTGGCCCTCCTTGCCTTACTCCTTCCTGAGGGAAACGTGCTTTGAAGCACGCCTCCAAGTGGTGCCCAAGCGCCTCCCTCGTGACCTTGGCGAGGTCGGTGGCCCTCCAGGAGAGAGCCCCCGATCCTTGCTTGAGGAGGGCACCGGGCACGCCTTCCTATGCGACAAAAGGCGGTGCCTCCTGAGCAGGCGCGGACCCTGAGGGGCCTGCCTCCTCAGGGGTCGGGCCTGGCGGTGCCTTCTTCTTCTTGGGAGCGGTCTCAGGGAGCCTCACGCTCCTGTGATCTGGGTCTTCAAGTGATGCGGCTTGAAAGACTCGCTCCAGGGAGCACACTGCGTCTCTCTCTTCACAAGGCACCGTGATGACTCCGCCACTTCCTGGCATCTTGAGGACATTGTAGCCGTGATGAGTCACGGCCATGAACTTGGCCAGAGCTGGGTACCCGAGGATGGCATGTTATGGCAGGCGAATGTGGGCGACATCAAAGTCGATGAGCTCGGTGCAGTAGTTGTCGCGCGCCCCGAAGGTGACTGGGAGGCGGACCTGCCCAATCGGAACCATGGAGCCATAGGTGACTCCGGAGAAAGGCTTTGTGTCGGATTTCGGGTTCCGGCAGACCCTTGAGGTTCGAACACTGGGGTGCGCGCGGAGATCCAACCCTCCACCGTCTCGCACCTCGCCGAATCGCTGGGACCTAAACTACTAAACGGAACAGCACAAGAGACACGAGATTTATACTGGTTCGGGCCACCATTGTGGTGTAATACCCTACTCCAGTGTGTGGTGTGGTGGATTGCCTCTTGGGCTGATGAGGAACAATACAAGGAAGAAAAGCCTCGCGAGGGTCTGTTCTTGGCGGGTGTGATGAACTGCTAGGTGGGGTTCAGTTGCTCTAGCTACTGGTTTCTTGATGAGAATTCTGATCCGATCGGGTCTGTTCTGCCCTGGGGGTGGCTACTCCTATTTATAGGCGAGGGCCCTGGGCCTCTTCCCAAATATTGAGCGGGAAGGGCGCCAACAATTGGCCATTTGAAGGGAACAGCGGGTACACTTATCCCGACTAAAGTTGGTCCTCGCTTTGCCAAAGGCTCTGGTGATGGCGCTTTGCTTGGGCTCCTAATGACTCCCTCCAGCCGTTGGGCTGGTCTTGGTCTTGTTGCATCAAGCGGATGCCTTTGCTTGATGCTCTTGCCTCCGCTTGCTCCCTTTGCACCAAAGAGGAAAGGAGGACACTGCGCGGGCTGGCGCCCGACTGGCACCCTTGGTCGTCATGGCTTGCGTCATGGGCACCTCGCGAGGTACCCTGCCTTGAACTCTCCGCCTCCTCATGAGCCAGCCTGACGAGGCCGTGCCTGAGGAAGCTCCTTGTCGTCCGCCCCGTGAGGCTTGGCCCCTCGCGAGGGTCTTGAGCTTGCGTAGATGAAGATGGGCCATCCCGGGCCTCCTTCGAGCCACGCCCGCAGCCGCAGCGAGCAAGGCTGGGACCCCGTTCCCTGAACACCGACAGAGAGCCCCGGCCCACGGGCGCGCCGAACTTGGCCGAGCAGAGAGGCGAAAGGGCAAGTGTGAAGCGTCGCGAGCCCTGACAGCCTGCGGCCTTGGGCGCCGTGTGGCGGTTGATTGGACGCGTCCGCCTATGCAACTGCGTGAGTTGATAACAGAGCGGCATCTTCCTTGCCTCCTTTACTTTATCCAGTTGCTGCTCAGATCCCCTTTCTTGCGCCTTTCCTCTCTGCTCCCAAGATCTTCAGACCCACTCCGCCTGCGTGCCCTAGCCAGTCATGGCTCCTCGCCAAGCCCCGGACGGAGCTTGGTACTCTCCTGCCTTGGACCCGCCAAATGTGTCAGGGGCGAGCCTCGCCCTGGTGCGCCGGATGGCGGAGGCGCAGGGCGTCAATGGAACGGAGGCGTTCAAGGCCGGCTCTTCCGCCCCTGAGGGTCGGGGGAGTACCTTCTACCCGTTCTTCGTGAGCGCCATGATTGCTGGTCTGGTGCATCCCTTTTCTGAGTTCTTCTTCTCCGTCCTCCGTCACTACAACATTCAAGCTCTGCAACTCCATCCCAACTCCGTCCTTCTTCTGGCAATCTTCGCTTACTATTGTGAGGCCCATGTTGGGGTGAAGCCCTCGGTAGCCTTGCTGCGCCATTATTTCTCCCTCCGAACCTCCCGTGGTTCCGCCTCAGGCGTCTGAAGCTTAAATCAGATACGGTGGAGCCATCGCCATTTCAAACCCCGGGAAGCGGATTGAGGGCTTCAGGAGCAAGTGGGTCTTGGTGGATGCTGGGTGCATCCACCCTCGGCTGGTCCTGCCCACGGAGCACCCCATGAGCTCCAACGACCGGTCCCAGTGGAGCTTCGATCCTCGCCTTGCTGGTCTTTGGAGAAGATGGGCCTTGATCTGAAGCCGCCAACGCGGCGCGCCGAAGTTGACGGTCAAGGCGTCGCTGCTTGGGAGTTCCTAGAGCATCAACTGGCTCCGCTTCGTCAGTACGCGCTTCCGATGTGGAGGCATCACTCGAGCCCCGTGGTCCTGGCCGGCGAGGATCTGGCGGCCGTCCTCCAGTGCTTGGTTGGGGGCGACGTGGCGAGGAGGGCGCCCCGCCCTTGTTCCTTCAAGCGAGGATTGGGAGCAGGTAGTGGGGCCCATGCCTGTCTTCAATGGGGACGGGCCCGTGCCCGTGGAGGCTCCGGAGGACCTGGTGGACGTGTCCTCTTCCGACTCCAGCGAAGAGGTGGAGGAAAGAGAGCCGGGAGAGGGGGTTGATTCGGGGGCGAAGTCAAGGGCTCCCCCCTTCGGCGCAGGTCCCGCACTCTTCGCCTCCCCCAGAGTGACGACGACGAGGATGGGGATGAGCAGGGAGGCAGAAGCCTGCCCCCGATCCCGAAGAAGGACCGGACTAGGCTGATCCCCCGCGGGTCCGCCCCGGCCCCGGGGTGATCCGCAGACGCGCCTCCTGCTCCCGGGCCCCTTGAAGCCGATCCCTGCAGCCGGCTCTCGGGCTTCAAGTATGGTCGGAGGTTGCTCGAGCTCACGAGCGATGACCAGTAAGTGCTTGATTCTTGTTCTATTCCTTGCTTTGTCGCTGAGGCTTGATATCTACATCTCTTGGCTAGGCTGGCGCCTGCGGCGAAGAAGCTGAAGGGAGCTCCTGAGGCCCCATCCGTGGTGGTGCCTTTGCCCGAGAAAGAAGGTGATCGTGACGCACAGGCCTCTCCTGCCCGGGCGTCCTCGCGAGGCCTGGCTGAGCCCGCTGGGGCGAGCTCAGCCCCCTTGACCCAGGAGACTCCCGAGGTGCCCTTGCTTGGCGATGCCTCCACTGTTGCCGTGGCGCCGCTGGTTCCGCCTCAGGGCACAGTTGTCACACAGCCGTCTTCTCCTCCTACTCCACCGACCACTGCTCCTCCAAATGTTGTTCTGGATCGCGCCATTGCCGGACTGGACCGCCTGCAGAGATCTTTCGGCGCCACGACTCGCGTCGATGGCTGGGCGTTTGAGCTGGCTTGGCTGGATTCGCCCGATGCTTGATTTGGCGCTGGTCCAGGCCTCGATCGACTTTGCGACGAGGAGAAGCAGGCTGTCCGTGAGGCGAAGATTGCCCGTGATGCTGCCCTGGGGGAGGCAGCTAGCATCCAAGGTCGCTGTGAGACGCTGGAGAGCGAGCTGAAGGGCCTGCAGAACCAGCTTGCCGAGGAGGCCTGCCTCCGCCAGGAGCAGGAGGAAAGCATGAAGGCTCGTGAGGCGGCCGTCAAGGACCGGGAGGCTAGGCTCAAGAAGCGCCGCGACCACCTAGGCGTGCTGGAGCAGGAGCTGGAGGCGAGGAAGGTCGAGCTGGACGACAAGGCGCGGGTTCTTGCACAAGATCGCGTGGCCTTCACGGATATGGAGGTGAAGGCTCGCTCTTTGCTGAAGACGCTTTACGACAGCGGCCTGGAGAGTCCGCTGTCCGGCGCCGAGGATGGTCCCGCCAAGCTGCTTCCCTTCCTGGTTCACGCTCTTGAAGATGTCTCCCTTGGCCTTGGCCCCACGGCCGAGGCCGAGGCGCGTGTCTTGTCTTTTGCGGCACTGACACGGATCCTCACCCACATCTACCTTCGCGATCCCAGCGTCGACCTGGACAGCCTGCTGGAGCCAGCAAGCGGCGAGCATGCAGCTGCCGCTGCCGAGGCTGTGAAGGGTCGCGTGGAGGCTCTGTTGGGGAAGTTCCGGGCCTTCAGCACCAAGCCGAAGCGAGGCGCTGCCGGCCCTGCTGCTTCACGAGGCGAGCCCACACCACGCTGCTCCACCGCCGACAAGTGACTCCGTTGTGGCTCCTGTCCTGCTTTTAATTCCTGCACATGTATCATGCCTCGAGGAGGCGTTTAAACTTGCATTTGGTATTGCGATAACAGTGTGGACTGTAATATTTGCTTTTGAATTCCTTGAAATTTGCGCATCCTACTTGCTTATGTTCTACGCCGGTAGAGCCCGGCCCCGCGCATAACTCAGCCGCCATTAGCCCCGACCGGAAACCAGGACGGGACCAAGGAGTGAGGGGCTACACGACAAGTTAGGCTCCTGAGTCACGATGCTCAGGAGTCCCCCTTGGCGCACGAACAGCAAGTAGGGAGGTGAGATGCGGGTAGATCTACCGTTCTACGTCTGCAGAGCCCGGCCCCGCGCATACCTCAACCGCCGTTAGCCTTTCGGAACTAATGGGTGAGGGGCTACGTGACCAGTTAGGCTCCTGAGTCGCGATGCTCAGGAGTCCCCCTTGACGCTCAAACGACATTCGTACCTTGGCTCCGCTCGGGGAGTGACATGCGACGAACCAGGCCGGGGGGGCCTGGCTGGGTGGCGTGCGTCTGGGCGTGACCCAGGCGCAGCCCCCGTGCCCAGCCCCCTCGCGCGGCGCTCCTGAGGGGTGGCGTTGCGATGAGGCCGGACACTGAGCTATGGGCTCCCTGAGGTTGATGCGACCCGGAGGCCACCCTCGCTTGTTTATCACCAGTAGAGCATAAGCGCTTCGCATGCGTCGGGCATAGCCGCTCCTCGGCGGTGCCGCCACCATCGCGGAGCATGGTGCTTCCAGTGCGTGGGAGGGGCTCCCCTCGGGAGGAGCCTCATGATACAGCCCCACCCTGACATGTGGCTGGCACGGTAGGGCTAGACGAGGTGTATCGGGGCACCCGTGAGCCAGCGCGGGACTCACTGGGCCCTACCTCAAGGCGGGTTGTGCCTGGCTCTAGGCCTTATCTTCGAGTGTGTTCCTGCAAATTTGGCCAGATGGCGGTGCTCTACGTCTTCGGGTCCCGGCTCTCGGGCTGGTCTCAGCCGACGCTGGCAAGCCAGGTCGCGATGCCATGGACAAGACCAGAGGGTGAGGGCCGGAGAGCCGGTAGGAGCCCTGAGTCGCGATGCTTAGGCACCCCCCCCCTTTAACGCGCAAGCTGGGTTAGATGGCGAAACTCTACGTCCTCGGGTCCCGGCTCTTGGGCTGGTCTCAGCCGTCGCTGGCAAGCCAGGTCGCGATGCCATGGACAAGACCAGAGGGTGAGGGCCGGAGAGCGGTAAGAGCCCACGAGTCGCGATGCTCGTGCACCCCCTTTAACACACAAGCTGGGTTAGATGACGAAACTCTCACCTCGGGTCCGGCTCTCGGCTGGTCTCGGCCGTGCCGGCAAGCCGGTCGCGATGCCATGGAAAAGACCGAAGGAGAGGGCCGAGAGCTGGTAGGAGCCTGATTCGCGATGCTCGGGCACCCCCTTTAACGCTGCTAAGCTGGGTTAGATGACGAAACTCCTCGTCCTCGGGTCCGGCTCTCGGGCTGGTCTCGGCCGTCGGTGGCAAGCCAGGTCGCGATGCCATGGACAAGACCAGAGGGTGAGGGCCGGAGAGCCGGTAGGAGCCCTGAGTCGCGATGCTCAGGCACCCCCCTTTAACGTGCAAGATTCCATCACCCAGGAAAAGGCACGAAATAACAAGCATGGTGGAGCGAGAGCATAATCCTAAGGAAAACGTAAGAAGGATACATATGCCGCTGGGACAGGCCCGAGCGGCTTGGGGATGATGCAGCCCGAGGGGCGCCCCCAACAGGATAGGCTAATGAAATGAAATAAAAGGGATACATGCCGTAGGGATGGACCCACGCGGCCTGGGAATAATGCGGCCCTGAAGGCGCTCCCAGCCGGAAATAAAACTTAAAGATGTCACCTGGTGATGTTGGGGACGAAGGGGTGTTGGTGTAGCAGACTCGGTGGGCTGCGGGAGCCGATCCTCATGAGACCCCAGGCCCGGGGGCCTCGGGAGGATCCGGAGGCGCTGGCGGCTCCTCGGGGGCCATCTCCATCTCCGCCAGGGCTGCGGCGTGCCTGACCTCTCGAGCCTCCAGGATGGCCCTCATGAGATGCTGGTGCGCAGCAACCGCGTTTGGCAGGCCGTGAGGCATGCGCACGTAGCTGTGGGGCGGGCCCTCGCAACGTCCCACTCGCGAGGGCCAGAGGCGCTCTTGAGACGCGGCTCGGTTGAGCCCTGGTATGTCGATGCAGACGCGCAGCCCACCATCCTCGCCTGGATGGGGGGCCACAGCGGGTAGGCGGCGGCTGCCCCTCATGACCCTTGACTCCTGTAGCTCCTGAATGGCCTTGCTGACGAACTCCCGAGGGTTCGGCCCTCCTTGCCTTGCTCCACGCTTATGGAAAGCGTGCTTCAAGCATGCCTCCACGTGGTGCCCAAGCGCCTCCCTTGTGACCTTGAGAGGTCGGCGGCTCTCCAGGGGAGAGCCCCCGAGTCGGCCCGAGGAGGACGCCGGGCACGCTTTCCTATGCGATGGAAGGAGGCTCCCCTGGCGGGCGCTGGGCCTGAGGGGCCTGCCTCTTGAGGAGCCAGCCGGTCGATGTCTTCTTCTTCTTTTAGTGCGGCCTCGGGAGGCCTCCTGCTGCTTGTGGTGCAGGTCTTCTAGTGATGCGGCCTGAAAGGCTCGCTCCGAGGAGACTGCGCTGCTCTCTCTTCACAAGGCACCGTGATGACCCCGCCGCTTCGGCATCTTGAGGACGTTGTAGCCATGGTGGGTTACGCCATGAATTTGGCCAGCGCTGGTACCCGAGGATGGCGTTGTAACGGTAGGCGAATGTGGGCGACGTCGAAGTCGATGAGCTCGGTGTGGTAGTTGTCGCGAGCCCCGAAGGTGACAGGAAGGCGGACCTGCCCGATCGGGACCGTGGAGCCGTCGGTGACTCCATAGAAATGCTTGGTTGGCTGAAGCTGACTGTAAGGCACTTGAAGATTGTTGAATGTTTCCACGGACAGGACGTTGAGTCCTGCCCCGCCGTCGATGAGGGTCTTGGTGACCAGCACGTTGCTAATGATTGGGGAACAAAGCATCGGGAGAACTCCGGCTGTGGCCGCGCACTTGAGCTGATCCGCTGAGCTGAATGTGATGGCGCACGCCGACCACCTGAGAGGGCGCGTGGCCTCGAGCTTGGGGAGGACTGCATTTACTTCGCGGGCGAACTGCTTGAAGATGCGCTGAGAGGTTGGGGCTTGAGCTCCGCCCAGGATGTTGGCGATCGCCGCGGGTTCACGGAAGCCCCAGCCCCTCGGCCCTAATGACGGTCCTCAATTCTCCTTGGCTGCGGCGGCAGCGGAGGGAGGCCTGCGTTCCCCTGCGGGCGGTCCTCGCGAGGCCGATCCCTCCAGCCTCCCTCGCGAGGCGGGTCTTGCCAACGGTCCTCGCGAGGTTGGGCGCGCCACCCTTGGCGCGGGCCGCGGTCTTCCCAGCGTCCTGCATTCCTTCCTCCTCCTCGGCCCTATCTCCGGTCGCTGCGCTCGGGGCGTCTACCGACCCTTCCTTCCAGACGACCGGAGCTCTTGGCATTCATTGGTGTTGTGGGTGTGGAAGTCGTGGTACACGCATGATCGACCGCCTTTGAGGACTCGGGCTGATCTACGCCTCGCTTGGTGTGCGGTTACGGCCATGAGCACGGCAGCCCCTTGCGCTTCACGTCCTTGGCCTTGGACTTCTTCAGGTCTAGCTTGAACTTGGCAGGCCACGCGACGCTGCGCAGCTCGGAGGTGAAGGCGCGGCAGCCCGCCGTGGCCGCGGGGGGCCTCGGACGATAGAGAGCTTGGTCTTGCGGGCCTCCTTGCGCCGCGGCTGGGGGCAGCACAGGGTCCTGACGTGCTGGAGCGGGGAGCGCTCGGGCAGCTTCTCGTGGGCGAGGAACTTCTTGACAGCTCTGCTCTTGCCGCGCCGGCGCCTGGCGGAGCGGGTTCCGCCCAGGGGCCGCGCGCCTTGGGGCCAGGGCACCTTCTTGAGGAGGAGGCGGCTGAGGCACCCCGGGAGCTCCATCGCCCGCGCGGCCGGGGTGCGGTGCAGCGAGACGGACGGTGCGGGCGCCTCTGCAGCGCTTGACGAGCTCGGGCGACTTCGGTCGAGCCACTCTTCGTGAAGCGTCTAT
Source organism: Aegilops longissima (assembly GCA_021605205.1). Taxonomy (NCBI): domain Eukaryota; kingdom Viridiplantae; phylum Streptophyta; class Magnoliopsida; order Poales; family Poaceae; genus Aegilops; species Aegilops longissima. The sequence continues at coordinate 50,638 of JAHIAM010000732.1, forward strand.
TGACGGGCGGTAGCGCAGGAGCTCGTTTGTCGCGATGAGTGCAGCCGGGCCTCCATGGCGCGCTGGGCGTGCGTGATTTAAGAACCAGCGGGGTGGCGGCGGCGTGGCGGTGCGGCCGCCCCGCCTCATGGACGGGTGCTGGGGCGATGCTTGCTGCTCGTTCCCGCCGGGGCGATGGCGGCGTTGATGACGAGGTGACGGGAACAGCGAGGGCGCCACGACAGGAGCTGTCTCAGGCGACATGGGAGGCGAGGGCTGCTCGGCGCTCGGCGGGCTCGACGGGCGTCGAACATGGTTATGTGGTCGGGGAAGAACGAGGCGACGAAAGGCAGATTCCGCGACACCTACCGGGCGCGCCAAATGTCGGATTTCGGTTCGCAGACCCTTGAGGTTCGAACACTGGGTGCGCGGAGATCCAACCTCCACCGCCTCGCACCTCGCCGAATCGCTGGGACCTAAACTACTAAACGGAACAGCACAAGAGACACGAGATTTATATCGGTTCGGGCCACCATTGTGGTGTAATACCCTACCCAAAGGTGTGGTGTGGTGGATTGCCTCTTGGGCCGATGAGGAACAATACAAGGAAGAACAGCCTCGCGAGGGTCTGTTCTTGGCGGGTGTGATGAACTGCTAGGTGGGGTTCAGTTGCTCTAGCTACTGGTTTCTTGATGAGGATTCCGATCCGATCAGGTCTGTTCTTTCCTGGGGGTGGCTACTCCTATTTATAGGCGAGGGCCCTGGGCCTCTTCCCAAATATTGAGCGGAAGGGCGCCAACAATTGGCCATTTTGAAGGGAACATCGGTACACTTATCCCGACTAAAGTTGGTCCTCGCCGCCAAAGGCTCTGGTGATGGCCTTTGATTGGGCTCCACAATGACTCCCTTCCAGCCGTTGGGCTGGTCTTGGTCTTGTTGCACCGAAACAGATGCCTTTGCTTGATGCTCTCGCCTCCACACTGCGCGGGCTGGCGCCCGACTGGCGCCCTTGGTCGGCATGGCTTGCGTCATGGGCACCTCGCGAGGTACCCTGCCTTGAACTCTCCGCCTCCTCATGAGCCAGCCTGACGAGGCCGTGCCTGAGGAAGCTCCTTGTCGTCCGCCCATGAGGCTTGGCCCTCGCGAGGGTGTTGAGCTGCGTGAGATGAAGATGGGCCGCCCCTGGCCTCCTCGAGCCACGCCAAGAGGCTGCGGGCGAGCAAGTCTGGGACCCCGTGCCCGAACGCCGACAACTTGGAGATTGTTGAATGTCTCTACGGACAGGACATTCAGCCCTGCTCCGCCATCGATGAGGGTCCTGGTGACTTGCACGTTGCTCCGGCTGTGGCCGCGCACTTGAGCTGATCCGCTGAGCTGAACGTGATAGCGCATGCTGACCACCTTAGAGGGCGCGTGGCTTCGAGCTTGGGGAGGACTGCATTCACTTCACGGGCGAACTGCTTGAAGATGCGTTGAAAGGCTGAGGCTTGAGGTCCGCCCAGGATGCAAGCAATCGCACGTGGCTCCTGGAAGTCCCCAGCCCCCTCGTCCTGATGATGGTCCTCGTTTCTCCTTGGTTGCGGCAGAGGAGGGAGGCCTGCGTTTCCTTGCGGGCGATCCTCGCCAGGCTGATCCCTCCAGTCTCCCTCGCGAGGCTGCTCCTGCCAGCGATCCTCGTGAGGTTGGTCGCGCCACCCTTGGCGAGGGCCACGGTCTTCCCAGCGTCCTGCGTTTCTTCCTCCTCCTCGGCCGTAGCCCCGATCGTTGCGGTCGGGGTGTCGGCCGATCCTCCCTTCTCGCACGGGCTGGAGCTCCTGACATTCGTTGGTGTTGTGGGTGTGGAGGTCGTGGTACACACAGTACCGGCTGCCCTTGGAAGACTCGGGCTGATCTCTGCCCCGCTTGGTGTCTGGTTCTGCCGCGATCACGGCAGCCCCCTTGAGCTTCACGTCCTTGGCCTTGGATTTCTTCTCTTCTGTGTCTGTGGCTGGCAGCTCGAGGAGAGAAAGGCGCCCTTCCTCAGCCGTGGGGCAGTTGGTTGCCAAGTTGAACAGCTCCAAGGAAGTGCACAGATCTTCATGCATCGCCAGCTCCTCCTTCATCTTGACATCTCGCACACCGTCGGAGAAGGCGGAGATGATGGCCTCCTCAGTCACCTTGGGAATCTTGAGGTGTGCATTGTTGGAGCGCTGGATGTACTTCTGCAGGGTCTCCCCTGGCTGCTGCTTGATGCGGCGCATGTCCCTCACGGTAGGAGGCCGGTTGCAAGTACCTTGGAAGTTGGCGATGAAGCGGGTGCGCATCTCGTCCCAGGAGGAGATCGTGCCAGGGGCCAGGTTCAGGAGCCAGGTGCGGGCTCCGTCCTTGAGTGCCATGGGAAACCAGTTCCCCATGACCTTCTCGTCCCGTTAAGCGGCTTGATGCCCAGCTCAGAAGCTGGAGGAACTCCACAGGGTCGGCTGTGCCGTCGTAGCGAGGAGGCAGGTCTGGCTTGAACTTGTCGGGCCACGCGACGCTGCGCAGCTCGGCGATGAAGGCGCGGCAGCCTGTTGTGGCCACGGGGGGGCTTTGGTGACGCAGAGCATGGTCTTAGAGGTCCCCATGCGTTACAGCTGGGAGCAACGCGGAGTCTTGGCGTGCTGGAGCAGGAGCTTGGTCGAGACGAGCCGGTGCAGGGAGCACACGGGCAGCTTCTTGGGGGCGAGGAACTTCTTGGCAGCTCTGCTCTTGTTGCGCTGGCGCCGGATGGAGCGGGTTCTGCCCAGGGGCCACGCGCCTTGGGGCCAAGGCGCCTTCTTGAGGGGGAGGCGGCTGAGGCGCCCCCGGAGCATCATCGCCAGCAGGCGGGCGCGCAGCAGCGAGAAGGACGGCGCGGGGGAGCCCCCTGCGGCGCGGACGAGGTCCGCGACGCGGTCGAGCCACTCTTCGTAGACGTCGTCGACAGGCGGTAGCGCAGGATCTCGTTTGCCGCGATGAGCGCAGCTCGAGCCTCCATGGGCGCGCGGAGCGCGCGGGACGAAGAACCAGTGGGGGCGAGCGAAGGAGTAGCGGTACGGCCGTCTCGCCTCACGGACGGGTGCTGGGACGATGCTTTCTGCTCGTTCCCCGCCGGGTCGGTGGTGGCATTGACGGCAGGTGACGGGGAACGGCGGGGACGGCCGCCGACGCGGGCCGTCTGGGCGACGCGGGAAGCGAGAGCGGATCGGCGCTCGGCACGGGCCCGACGAGCGTCTGACATGGATGCGGTGGTCGGTGAAGAATAGGGCGGCAAAAGACAAGTTCCCGCGCACACCTACCTGACGCGCCAAATGTCGGATTTCGGGTTCCGGCAGACCCTCTAGGTTCGAACATTGGGGTGCGCGTGGAGATTTCACCCTCTACCTTCCTGATCCTCGCCGCCTCGCTAAGATCTAAGCTATGAAAGGGACAACACAAGAGACACAGGGTTTATACTAGTTTGGGCCACCATTGTGGTGTAATACCCTACTCTAGTTTGTGGTGTGGTGGATTGCCTCTTGGGCTGACGATGATGAACAATACAAAGAAGAACAGCCTCGCGAGGGTCTGTTCTTGGCTATTGCGATGAACTGCTAGGAGGAGTTCAGTCGCTCTCTCTCTGCTGATCCCAGATGCTGGATCCTCTCTCTAGATTTCTCCACCCAAGATGCCTCTACCTTGTGGGTAGCTAGTCCTATTTATAGGCAAAGGCCCTGGGCCTCTCCCCAAATATTGAGCGGGAAGGGCGCCAACAATTGGCCATTTTGACGGGGAACATCTGGTACACTTATCCTGACTAAAGTTGGTCCTCGCCTGTCAAAGGCTCTGGTGGTGACGCCGGCTTGGGCTCCACAATGACTTCCTTCCTGCCGTTGCGACGGTCTTGGTCTTGTTGCACCGAAACGGATGCCTTTGCTTGATACTCTTGCCTGCGCTTGCTCCCTTTGCACCAAAGAGGAAAGGAGGACACTGTGCGGGCTGGCGCCCGTCTGGTGCCCTTGGTCGTCATGGCTTGCGTCACGGGCACCTAGTGAGGTACCCTGCTTTGATCTCTCCGCCTCCTCGCGAGCCAGCCTGACGAGGCCGTGCCTGAGGAAGCTCCCTGTCGTCCGCCCCGCGAGGCTTGGCCCCACGGGAGGGTCTTGAGCTTGTGCTGATGAAGATGGGCCTTGATGGGCCACCCCTTGAGCCTCGCCGCAGGCTGCAGGCAGGCAAGTCTGGGGACCCCCGTTCGCAGAACGCCGACAGGCTTCACTGCTGGCCGCTGCCGCACGTACTGCGGAGGTCGCTGCACTGAAGCAGGACCTTGAGCGGTCCAAGGAAGAGCTCTGCCTTACTAAGAGGCAGCTCGAAGAGAACAAAGGTAAGCGAAACCCTGTCTATATATTAAAAAGAAATTTGGTTGTAAAATAATAGGATCATCATGAATTTGCCAGGGGCCACTGATACGTCTGCAACGTATCTATAATTTTTGATTGCTCCATGCTAGTTTATCTACTGTTTTGGACTATATTGGGCTTTATTTCCACTTTTATATTACTTTTGGGACTAACCTATTAACCGGAGGCCCAGCCCAGAATTTCTGTTTTTTGGCCTTTTTCAGTGTTTCAAAGAAACGGAATATCAAACGGAGTCCAAACGGAATGAAACCTTCGGGAACGTGATTTTCTCACCAAACGTGATCCAGGAGACTTGGACCCTACACCAAGGCACAAGAGAGGCGGTCACGAGGGAGGGGGGCGCGCCCCCTAGGGCGCGCCCCCTACCTCATGGGCCCCCTGTTGCTCCACCTACGTACTCCTTCCTCCTATATACACCTACGTACCCCCAAACGATCAGAACAGGATCCAAAAACCTAATTCCACCGCTGCAACTTCCTGTATCCACGAGATCCCATCTTGGGGCCTGTTCTAGAGCTCCGCTGGAGGGGGCATCCACCACGGAAGGCTTCTACATCAACACCATAGCCTCTCCGATGAAGTGTGAGTAGTTTACTTCAGACCTTCGGGTCCATAGCTAGTAGCTAGATGGCTTCTGTAACACCCCGGATACAACTTTCCATATTCGTAACTCCGACTCTTGCCTTTTCCGGAGATGCTATTTGATATTTCCTTCGTGGTTGGGTTTTGTCTGTTGTTTTGCATTTTGTTTTTGTTATGCATCTCATCTCATGTCATCATCTGCATTTCATCCGCATGTTTTTCAAAACTTGCATCCGTTCGGGTTCCGTCAGTTCTCTCCGTTGTCCGTTCCGAGTCCGGATACACTCGCACGCTTGCAGCTGCACCTCCAAATATTATTTTATTAGTGGCATAAAAATGTTCTCGGAATGGGTTGCAACTTGTCATGCGGTCTTATTATAGTGTAGACAGGCCGCCTGCCAAGTTTAAATCGCGATTCGAGTTCGTTTGATCGCCCAACCGTTAAACCTACTACCGCGATATAGCGGTATATTCGCTCGGACGTTTTCGGTCTCCGGAAACAGATGCCGGGTCGCCTGTTCCTCTCTCTTCTCAGCCCGAGGCATTCTACACAGCCCACCAACCCTCTCCTAGTTTCCCCTCCGTTCACGATCGTCGGTTCGTGATCGGAGGCTCAAGCGACCTCAAACCCCCTAGAGACCAAACCCTAGCCCTCTTTCCTATTTAAACCCCTCCCTTCCATTTTGGGCAGCTACCACCCCTCCTCCTCGATTTCCTTGCGCCCCAACCAGCCTCCACCACCTGCGCCCCCCTCCTCAATTTCCTTGCTTGGCCACCTCCTCAGCGCCACTTGCCGATCGCCATTGGCCTGCGCCGCCACAGCCACCGCCTCGGCCTCTCCCAGCGCCACTGGCTTCCCCACGCCCAGCCCAGACAGGCCCGCCGGAGCCCGTCCAGCCCGCCTTTGGGCCCGATCTGGCCGAGGCCAGCGCCGCCGCCCGTGCCTGGTTCCGCTCTCCCGACGCCTCCGCCGCCCATGCCCGGCAGCCTTGCCGGAGTGGTGCGGCCGCCCCCCCTGGCGACCCCCAGGCCAGCTCTCCGCCCTCTCTCTCCCTTCCTTTTTCCCTCTCTCTCCCTCACGGTCCCTGCCTCTCTCTCTCCGCAGCAAGCTCGCCACCGCTGGAGTTTCAAGCTTCGCCGCCGCCGCTCGATCCCGTCGCCGGTCGCCCCAGACTTCCTCCCATGGCCGGATCCGCGATCGCCGCCGGATCCGCTCGTTCCGGCCCCTCCGGCTTCTCCGCTCCTCCCGCCCGTCCGGCCGCCGCCCCTGCTTGCCTGCTCCGTTCGTGCGGGAGCACGAGGGAGACGACAGCGCCCTTCGTGGGCTGCAGCGTCGCGTGGGCCTCCCAGCGCCAGCCCAGCCAGGCCGGCCTCCCAAGGCCCAGCCAGACCCTCCCAGTGGCCTGCCCAGCCTCCAGCCCCTTCCGGCCTGCCAGCCTCTCCACCGACCGCCCATGAGGCCTGGTGAGCTGCCTCCCGAACCCCCCCTGTGCATTCTTGGGCCAGTTTCAGATTCGGCCCATGTTGTTTTTTTTTTTCATACACTGCTGAATTTAGTTAATTTCCAGAGATTACAGATTTACAGAAAAGTCCCTAGAGTTCATGCATTTAATAACTCATCAACCGTGCATCGGATTAAAATGTTTTATATATGTTATATGCTCAGAAAATTGTGTAGATTAATATTTTGCCACTTTCATCCATGTTAAAATTGTTTAAATGTGATGTTTGATTAAATTTGCTAATATGCCATGTTAAAATGCTTTAATTCATAACTAAATAACCGTAACTTCGAATTAAATGTTCTTTATATGTAAATGGGGTGGAAAAATGCCTAGATTAACATGGTCCACTTTATGTTGCTGTTTAACAACTCTAAAATTGTGTTTAGGGCAGAACAGTACCGAATCTAAAATATTGCTCATGGGGATTTTCCGAAATTGTTGTTTCTTATTTCCGGCCTCATTTAAACTTGCCTAAATAGTTAGTTTAATTATGCTCCACCTCTTGCCATGTTTAACAACATTTAATATTGTTGAGTACCTAATCGGGAGAGAACTAAATAAGTGTTGTGGTGTTCCGTCAATATGCAACTCGTTGCATATTGAGCTCCACTTAACTTGTAGTGTTGTTTGTGCATATTGCCATGCCATGCATATTTAAACCGGACATGCATCATACTTGATTGTGCATCATGCCATGTTTATGCTTGTGCATTTATCATGTTGTTTGTTTCTTTCCGGTGTTGCTTCTCGGTTTCGGTAATGTTGCGATTGTGAGGATTCGTTCGACTACTTCCGTTCGTGTCTTCTTCATGGATTCGTTCTTCTTCCTTGCGGGATTTCAGGCAAGATGACCATACCCTCGAAATCACTTCTATCTTTGCTTGCTAGATGCTCGCTCTTTTGCTATGCCTATGCTACGATGCCTACCACTTGCTATACCATGCCACCCACATTGCCATGTCAAACCTCTAACCATCCTTTCCTAGCAAACCGTTGATTGGCTATGTTACCGCTTTGCTCAGCCCTCTTATAGCGTTGTTAGTTGCGGTGAAGATGAAGTTGTTCCTTGTTGGAACATGGAGATGTTGTTCCTTGTTGGAACATGTTTACTTGTTGGGATATCACAATATATCTTATTTAATTAATGCATCTATATACTTGGTAAAGGGTGGAAGGCTCGGCCTTATGCCTGGTGTTTTGTTCCACTCTTGCCGCCCTAGTTTCCGTCATATCGGTGTTATGTTCCCGGATTGTTGCGTCCCTAACGCGGTCGGGTGATTTATGGGACCCCTTGACAGTTCGCTTTGAATAAGACTTTTCCAAAGAAGGCCCAACATTGGTTCTACATTTGCCTCACCTAGCCTTTTTCCCTTGGGAGTCGCGCTCTCAAGGGTCATCTTTATTCACCCCCCCGGGCCAGTGCTTGTCTAAGCGTTGGTCCAAACTAGAGCACCGTGCGGGACCATCCCTTGGCAACTTGGGTTACGTCGGTACCTGTACGCTTAGCTTATCCGGTCGTGGCTCGAGGCGAGATCTGTGGCTACTATCGGGTGTCGGCACGCCGGGAGGTCTTGCTGGACTTGTTTTATTGCTGTGAAATGTCTTGTAGCCGGGATTCCGAGACTGATCGGGCTTCCCGGGGAGAAGGTCTATTCCTTCGTTGATCGCGAGAGCTTATCATGGGCTAAGTTGGGACACCCCTGCAGGGTTTGAACTTTCGAAAGCCGTGCCCGCGGTTATGTGGCAGATGGGAATTTGTTAATGTCGGTTGTAGAAAACCCGAAGTTGATCTTAATTAAAATACACCAACGCGTGTGTAACGTGATGGTCTCTTCTCGTGAGTCCGGAAGTGAACACGTGTTGGAGTTATGTTTGGCGTAAGTAGGAGTTCAGGATCACTTCTTGATCATAGTTGTTCGACCGTGCTTTTGCCTTCTCCTCTCGCTCTCTTTTGCGTATGTTAGCCACCATATATGCTAGTCGCTTGCTGCAGCTCCACCTCACTACCCTGTCCTACCTTTAAGCTTAAATAGTCTTGATCTCGCGGGTGTGAGATTGCTGAGTCCCGTGACTCACAGATACTTCAAACCAGTTTGCGGTGTCGATGAGACCGTGCGGTGATGGATCGAGTTCAAGGAGGAGCTCGATGAAGATCTTGTTCTTTGTGTTGTTTCGTTTGATTGATCAGTAGTGGAGCCAGTTGGGACGATCGGGATCTGTGTAGCATGTGGGGTAGTCTTCTTTTATTTTGGTTCCGTAGTCGGACCTTGATTGTATCTGTATGATGTAATGTTTTACTCATGTATTGTGTGAAGTGGCGATTGTAAGCCAACTATGTATCTTTTTCCCTTATGTATTACATGGGTTGTGTGAAGATTACCTCACTTGCGACATTGCTTTCAATGCGGTTATGCCTCTAAGTCGTGCTTCGACACGTGGGAGATATAGCCGCATCGAGGGCGTTTCAAGTTGGTAATCAGAGCCTTCCCGACTTAGGAGCCCCTACTTGATTGTTTGTTGGCGTTGTTGAGTCTAGAATGGAAAATGTTTTGAGTCTTAGGATTATATATATCGGAGGTAGGATTCTTTTTACTCCTCGGTCCTTAAATCGCTCGGTGAGGTATCTGACGAGAGTTTTGACTTTTCTCTCCTCAAATTTCACTAAAATTTTTTTAGGATCACGTGGGTATCTTGGAATCGTTCGATGGTTTTGTGACGAGAACATTGTTCTTGGTGCCTCGACATTTAGGGGTTGTGGCGGTGTCCGGGGAGTTGAGCTCCGAGGTGTTGTCGTCACAATTTTATCGCTGATTCTGGAATACGAGTTTTGCCGACATCGAAATCTCTTTTGTGCAGTTGTTGGTGAGATAACCCGATAGCCCAAGATCTTGTGGCGAAAAGGGAGTATTGCCATGACTTGTATAACGGATGTTTTGAAGGTCGAGGTACACGATTTCGAGGATTTCTTGGTTATGTGTTGACGGATGGATACAATGGATCTAGGTATTGTTAGTTTGGGTGATATATTTTGTGTCCCTGTATCCCCAACACCAGATTGCATAACCAGAAAGTTTCGGAGTTTATAGGTGGGAATTCTAGTAGCTTACGTGATATTCTTTCCGGCGGATGTATGATTTGAGATTGGGGTTCAACGTCTAGTGGTCCGCCCATTCACGGTCGATTCTGATGGTCGCGAGGCGTCTTAAAGAATCCTTGGCTATGCTGATTCGGGGACGTCTTGTTTGTCATTCGTGATGTCCGCTATACGTCGTGTCCGTGTGGGCCCCACCACGAACACTTTGGGCGAAATCTCTATCATGTGTTTGTTCCGGCTCATTCTTGAAGCCAATCCTTTGTTCTTGTTTTGTTTTGTGGTATTCGAGTTGCTTCGAAGTCAAGTGTTGATTCCATACCTTATTTTAAATGGTGTTCTCATATTGCTATGTGTATACTAATCCTTCTTGATCATTGAGCTTGTCATGTCAATTCTTTTCTCAACCGGCGTGCTTCTCTTCAAGTGAATCCGATCATTCCAACATTCGCAAGATCAATTCTAAGCTTTTTCTCAACGGTGTTCGTTTCATCCGACCCAAGTTGTTTTGATGTCCCGCACTCCCACCTTTTTTTTTCTTCAAGGACTCAGATTTCTTAATCAAGTATCCATTTTTATTGAGTGAAGTTTCTTCATTCTTTTCCTTTAATGTTTTATCCGGTGATTTCTCATGAAGACGCTAAGGATGCTTTAACCTTATCATTGTTCCATTCTAATTTTCTTCTCCGGCGGACTCAATTCAAGCTTTCGGTGTTGATCATATCTTTATCCTCGTTCAAATGCTTTCTCATGTCGGTGCATCTCTTAATCATCCACTTCGCTATTCAATTGTTAGGAGTGTTGAAGATATCTCGGAAGATTCTAGTTTCCATTCTCAATTCACTCAAGTTCTTTTGAGGATGCTATCTCATTCAAGCCATTTAATTCAACGGTGCAATCCCTCTTTTCAAGCAATTGTTCAAGCTGTGGTTCTTTTGAGTGGCCCTAACCCACAGGTCTTTTCGAGGATCTTACCTGACTCTTCTAATTTTCAGGAGCTATTCCCAAATTCATTGCAAAGTTTGACGTAAGAATGATTTATCATCAGTCAAATGTCTTCTCCAAGATCTTTCAAATTCTTTCATTGTTGGTTCAACCTTTCTAATTTTAATTCTGGAGTGCCTCAACAATTCATGCTGGTGTTTCTCGTCGTCAGTTGAAGATTGAAGAAGGACCTCTACTAAATCTCGCTTCTTTCTCTTCAAGATTCATGGTTCTAGCTTCGTGCCATCCTCATAATTGTTTTGATTGTGAGAATTCTTTTAACCCACCCGGAGCATTTCAGGAGTCTTTTCAGTTTGATTCTTCGGAGCCCATCATCTCAGAATTATTCATTCAAGCGTTCAACTCCCGTTCTCCAAATCTTACCGGTGCATCATGCAAATATCCTCTAATCAGTTCATGATCTCTTCGTTCTAATGTATCTAAAGTTTGTCAAGCATCTTTATTCGTTTTACAATTCTTCCCGGTGATTTGTGCCTTTGCTACGTTCATTCTCAATTATTATGGTGGTTTGTTCAAGAGTTCTCTTCCTTCGTTATCATATAGACTCATTCGTTCTTTCCAATCCTACCGGCGGTTCGTTGAAGACCTTCCCAAGTTCGCGCCATATCTATCTTAATCCTTTCTACGAGAATAAGTAATATGCCAAATCCGTTGCTTGTCATCAATTTAAATTGGTGAAGGATCGCATAACATAATTCTTGTTCTTGTTTCATCAAGTGATTGATTCATTCTTCGGAGTTCGTAATGGGATCAATTTCTCAATTCTAAGTTGTTCATCTCTTCTTTCCGGAGTTTGTTCATCATATCACAATTTCGGTACGAGATGCTTCATCTTTTCTTTCCGGAGTTCCAACTTTTCTCGGTTATATCATTTCAAAGCTTCATCTTATCACTGCAAGGCTTCACCTTGTGTTGTCAACTTCTCTTTCTTCTATCACCCTTTTGTTTACCGGAGTTCATCACGAAGGCTCTACATGGAGCTTCCTCAAGGATTCTTTTAATTATTAATTGGTCTTCAAGATTTCTCTCGGAGTTATGATCCGCCAAGCCATACTCAAAATTGAACATGGTGCTCAACACATGTTTTGTTTTGAGGAGTTCAACTATTCTTCTTCTTGCATTCCGAAGTGCAATTCTTTCTAACTTATCTTTTGAGGTGGTGTTATGTCATTCTCGACAATTTGAGTTCGTGTTTCATGATTCACATGTTGTCAAGAATGAGGTATTGTAAATCCATCAAGCTCTTCATTGGACTTATCTTGGGCTATATTCTACCTAAAGCTTTCCCTAAGGATTGTTGCTATTTATAGTGCTTATTAATGACCCAAGTTCTTCATTTGTCCTCTCGGTGAAATAAGTTTCTCGTCTCCTTGTTGATATCAATCCAATCGTTTGTTTCCGTGGTGGCAGAAGGTTACCTCATAATTTTGAGATGTTTTCATAAGCCCACTACAAGGTTATTCTTTTCGTTGTTGATAATCCAACAACTCCGGTCTATTTTTTTTAAGGGTGCTTTTCCAAGTTCATTTGTGGCAGAAGTTGTCATTTTCTTCTCCATTCCTTTATTCCAACGACCTATCTTCAATTTTTCTTCCGGAGGCATTGTGATGTTGCACTCTTCGACCCATCATCTTCTTTTGTCAAGATCATGTTCTTTTTCTTGCTTATCCATTTAACCGGAGTATCATGTTTTCATTCGAGTTCTCTCATCTTATCAAGTTTTGCCTCGCTTCCTCAACCGGAGAGCTGTCTGAAATCTTTCTTACCCTTGTGCCTTTTTTTCAATAGTTAGGAGGCGGTATGTTGTTGATTTCATCAAGTATCATCCCATCTTCTCAAGTTCATGTTATATTCCTTCCATGCTCAATCGAGTGCTGCCCGAATTCTTCCTCTCTCATCTTGTTTTAAACGGAGTGGTTTCAATTCTATCTTGTCCATTAAACTCTTGATTTATGCCTTTTCAACCTTCAAGTTATCGTAATGTTCCTTGTTCCTCTTTTCTAACGGATTGTTTGCATTCTCGTTCATCTTCGTTGTTTTCTTTCTTTCATTTTGCTCAACCTCTCAAGGTTCTTTGGTTTCACTAAATTGTCAAAGAAGCAACTTAGTTTTACCTCTTCTCTTCCTCTTCCTTTTCCCCGGTGCCATCCTAGATCTCGGGACGAGATCCTCTCGTAGTGGTGGAGTGTTGTAACACCCCGGATACAACTTTCCATATTCGTAACTCCGACTCTTGCCTTTTCCGGAGATGCTATTTGATATTTCCTTCGTGGTTGGGTTTTGTCTGTTGTTTTGCATTTTGTTTTTGTTATGCATCTCATCTCATGTCATCATCTGCATTTCATCCGCATGTTTTTCAAAACTTGCATCCGTTCGGTTCCGTCGGTTCTCTCCGTTGTCCGTTCGAGTCCGGATACACTCGCACGCTAGCGCTGCACCTCCAAATATTATTTTATTAGTGGCATAAAATGTTCTCGGAATGGGTTGCAACTTGTCATGCGGTCTTATTATAGTGTAGACAGGCCGCCTGCCAAGTTTAAATCGATTCGGAGTTCGTTTGACTGCCCAACCGTTAAACCTACTACCGCTGATATAGCGGTATATTAAATCGGACGTTTTCGGTCTCCGGAAAGCAGATGCCGGTCGCTCTGTTCCTCTCTCTTCTCAGCCCGAGGCATTCTACACAGCCCACCAACCCCTCTCCTAGTTTCCCCTCCGTTCCTGATCGTCGGTTCGTGATCGGAGGCTCCGAAACGGCCTCAAACCCCCCTAGAGACCAAACCCTAGCCCTCTTTCCTATTTAAACCCCCTCCCCTTCCATTTTGGGCAGCTACCTACCCCTCCTCCTCGATTTCCGCGCGCCCCAACCAGCCTCCACCACCTGCGCCGCCCCCCTCCTCAATTTCCGCCGCCGGCCACCTCCTCAGCGCCACTTGTCGCATCGCCATTGGCCCGCGCCGCCACAGCCACCGCCCTCGGCCTCTCCCGCAGCGCCACCTGGCTTCCCACGCCTCCAGCAAGACGGGCAGCCGGAGCCGTCCATGCCCGCCTTTGGGCCCGATCTGGGCCGAGGCCAGCGCGCCGCCGCCCGTGCTGGTTCCGCTCTCCCGCGACGCCTCCGCCGCCCCGCCCGCCGGCAGCCTTGCCGGAGTGGTGCGGCCGTCCCCGCCGGCGACCCCCCAGGCCAGCTCCGCCGCCCTCTCTCTCCCTTCCTTTTTTTCCCTCTCTCTCCCTCACGGTCCCTGCCTCTCTCTCTCCGCAGCAAGCTCGCCACCGCCGGAGTTTCAAGCTCGCCGCCGCCGCTCGGATCCCGTCGCCGGTCGCCGACTTCCTCCCGCGGCCGGATCCGGCGAGTCGCCGCCCGGATCCGCTTGTTCGGCCCCTCCCGGCTTCGCCGCTCCTCCCGCCGTCCGCCGCCGCCCGCCTGCCCAGCTCCGTTCGTGCGGGAGCACGAGGGAGACGACGAGCGCCCGCTCGTGGGCTGCCGCGTCCGCGTGGGCCTCCCCAGCGCCAGGCCCAGCGCGCCGGCCTCCCCAAGGCCCAGCCCAGCACCTCCCCAGCCGGCCTGCCCCTCCAGCGCCCCCTTCCGGCCTGCCAGGCCTCTCCACCGACCGGCCCATGAGGCCTGGTGAGCTGCCTCCCCGAACCCCGCCCCTGTGCATTCTTGGGCCAGTTTCAGATTCGGCCCATGTTGTTTTTTTTCATACGCTGCGAATTTAGTTAATTTCCAGAGATTACAGATTTACAGAAAAGTCCCTAGAGTTCATGCATTTAATAACTCATCAACCGTGCATCGGATTAAAATGTTTTATATATGTTATATGCTCAGAAAATTGTGTAGATTAATATTTTGCCACTTTCATCCATGTTAAAATTGTTTAAATGTGATGTTTGATTAAATTTGCTAATATGCCATGTTAAAATGCTTTAATTCATAACTAAATAACCGTAACTCGGAATTAAATGTTCTTTATATGTAAATGGGGTGGAAAAATGCCTAGATTAACATGGTCCACTTTATGTTGCTGTTTAACAACTCTAAAATTGTGTTTAGGGCAGAACAGTACCGAATCTAAAATATTGCTCATGGGGATTTTCCGGAATTGTTGTTTCTTATTTCCGGCCTCATTTAAACTTGCCTAAATAGTTAGTTTAATTATGCTCCACCTCTTGCCATGTTTAACAACATTTAATATTGTTGAGTACCTAATCGGGAGAGAACTAAATAAGTGTTGTGGTGTTCCGTCAATATGCAACTCGTTGCATATTGAGCTCCACTTAACTTGTAGTGTTGTTTGTGCATATTGCCATGCCATGCATATTTAAACCGGACATGCATCATACTTGATTGTGCATCATGCCATGTTTATGCTTGTGCATTTATCATGTTGTTTGTTTCTTTCCGGTGTTGCTTCTCGGTTTCGGTAATGTTGCGATTGTGAGGATTCGTTCGACTACTTCCGTTCGTGTCTTCTTCATGGATTCGTTCTTCTTCCTTGCGGGATTTGTGCAAGATGACCATACCCTCGAAATCACTTCTATCTTTGCTTGCTAGATGCTCGCTCTTTTGCTATGCCTATGCTACGATGCCTACCACTTGCTATACCATGCCACCCACATTGCCATGTCAAACCTCTAACCATCCTTTCCTAGCAAACCGTTGATTGGCTATGTTACCGCTTTGCTCAGCCCCTCTTATAGCGTTGTTAGTTGCAGGTGAAGATGAAGTTGTTCCTTGTTGGAACATGGAGATATTGTTCCTTGTTGGAACATGTTTACTTGTTGGGATATCACAATATATCTTATTTAATTAATGCATCTATATACTTGGTAAAGGGTGGAAGGCTCGGCCTTATGCCTGGTGTTTTGTTCCACTCTTGCCGCCCTAGTTTCCGTCATATCGGTGTTATGTTCCCGGATTGTTGCGTCCCTAACGCGGTCGGGTGATTTATGGGACCCCCTTGACAGTTCGCTTTGAATAAGACTTTTCCAGCAAGGCCCAACATTGGTTTTACATTTGCCTCACCTAGCCTTTTTCCCTTGGGAGTCGCGCTCTCAAGGGTCATCTTTATTCACCCCCCGGCCAGTGCTTGTCTAAGCGTTGGTCCAAACTAAGCACCGTATGGGACCATCCCTTGGCAACTTGGGTTACGTCGGTACTGACGCTTAGCTTATCCGGTCGTGGCACGAGACGAGATCTGTGCTGCTACTATCGTGGTGTCGGCACGCCGGAGGTCTTTTTGGACTTGTTTTATTGCTGTGAAATGTCTTGTAGCCGGATTCCGAGACTGATCGGGCTTCCGGGAGAAGGTCTATTCTTCGTTGATCGCGAGAGCTTATCATGGGCTAAGTTGGGACACCCTGCAGGGTTTGAACTTTCAAAGCCGTGCCCGCGGTTATGTGGCAGATGGGAATTTGTTAATGTCGGTTGTAGAAAACCGAAGTTGATCTTAATTAAAATACACCAATCGCGTGTGTAACGTGATGGTCTCTTCTCATGGAGTCCGGAAGTGAACACGGTGTTGGAGTTATGTTTGACGTAAGTAGGAGTTCAGGATCACTTCTTGATCATAGTTGTTCGACCGTGCTTTTGCCTTCTCCTCTCGCTCTCTTTTGCGTATGTTAGCCACCATATATGCTAGTCGCTTGCTGCAGCTCCACCTCACTACCCTGTCCTACCTTTAAGCTTAAATAGTCTTGATCTCGCGGGTGTGAGATTGCTGAGTCCCCGTGACTCACAGATACTTCCAAACCAGTTTGCAGGTGTCGATGAGACCGTGCAGGTGATGGACCAGAGTTCAAGGAGGAGCTCGATGAAGATCTTGTTCTTTGTGTTGTTTCGTTTCAGTTGATCAGTAGTGGAGCCCAGTTGGGACGATCGGGGATCTGTGTAGCATGTGGGGTAGTCTTCTTTTATTTTGGTTCCGTAGTCGGACCTTGATTGTATCTGTATGATGTAATGTTTTACTCATGTATTGTGTGAAGTGGCGATTGTAAGCCAACTATGTATCTTTTTCCCTTATGTATTACATGGGTTGTGTGAAGATTACCTCACTTGTGACATTGCTTTCAATGCGGTTATGCCTCTAAGTCGTGCTTCGACACGTGGGAGATATAGCCGCATCGAGGGCGTTTCAGCTTCTTCTCTCTTTTTGGATCTCTATACATTGTTCTCCCCCTCTCTCATGGAGATCTATTCGATGTAATCTTATTTTTGCGGTGTGTTTGTTGAGACTGATGAATTGTGGGTTTATGATCCAGCTTATCTATGAATAATATTTGAATCTTCTTTGAATTCTTTTATGTATGATTGAGTTATCTTTGCAAGTCTCTTCGAATTATCCGTTTGGTTTGGCCAACTAGATTGGTAGTTCTTGCAACGGGAGAAGTGCATGGCTTTGGGTTCAATCTTGAAGTGTCCTTACCCAGTGACAGAAAGGGTTGCAAGGCACATATTGTATTGTTGCCATCGAGGATAACAAGATGGGGTATTTATCATATTGCATGAATTTATTCTTCTACATCATGTCATCTTGCTTAAGGCGTTACTCTGTTTTTAACTTAATACTCTAGATGCATGCTGGATAGCGGTCGATGAGTGGAGAAATAGTAGTAGATGCAGAATCGTTTCGATCTACTTGTCTCAGACGTGATGCCTATATACATGATCATACCTAGATATACTCATAACTATGCTCAATTCTATCAATTGCTCAACAGTAATTTGTTCACCCACAGTAGAATACTTATGTTCTTGAGAGAAGCCACTAGTGAAACCTATTGCCCCCGGGTCTATTCTCATCATATCAATCTCCATCACTTTTATACTTGCTTTGTTTTTACTTTTCTTTTTACTTTTCACTTTGCATCTCTATACCAAAAATACCAAAAATATTATCTCTATCAGATCTCACTCTCGTAAGTGAATGTGAAGGGATTGACAACCCCTAATCGCGTTGGTTGCGAGTAGCTATCGTTTTGTGCAGGTACGAGGGACTTATGCGTGGCCTCCTACTGGATTGATACCTTGGTTCTCAAAAACTGAGGGAAATATTTACGCTACTTTGCTGCATCATCCTCTCCTCTTCGGGGAAAACCAACGCAAGCTGAAGACGTAGCAAGAAGGATTTCTGGCGCCGTTGCCGGGGAGTCTACGCAAAAGTCAACATACAAGTACCCATCACAATCCCTATCTCTTGCATTACATTATTTGCCTTTTGCCTCTCGTTTTCCTCTCCCCCACTTCACCCTTGCCGTTTTATTCGCCCTCTCTTTCCCAATCTCCTCTTCTTTTTCCCGTTGCCTTTTGTTTGCTCGTGTGTTAGTTTGCTTGCTTGTCGCTATGTCTGAAATTGGGGAAATTATCGCCGATATGGGCGATAATAATATCATGGAAAATTCTGAAGCTCCTGCTGAAGAATCCCCTACCTATCACACAAAAAGATTTCGAATCGGTAGTGGTAATATTATTGGAAAAGGAGTTATTCAAGATTTCTTTACTTGTGCTACCCTCTATGGGTGGTTCTATTCTCCATAGAACTAGTAGCCTTGCGGACGCTATTGCCATGCTTATCGTTGAACTTGAAAGGCAATTTATGCATATGCACTCTTCTATACAGAGAATTTTCCTAGAACTTTCTAATATTGAACACTCCTCTGTTAAGCGTGCCACTACTATCTTTTTGGCTCATGAATTCAGGTTTATAATAAAAGAAGCCAAAGAAATCTTTGTGCATTATAGGGTGGACGCTGGTCGTCCTCCCATAGAATCTATCCTTTTTATCAAGAAGAAATAATGCGTTTTCAATCTATCGACTATGTTGCTTTCAATGAAAATCTTAGAAAAAAGGTGCCTACCAATATTTTAATTGATAGAATCTCTAAGCTTAATGATGATTTCTCTATTCGAAATAATGAGCTAGGATGCTCTCTTCAGTACAGGCTCACCAAGTTCTGTCAAAATAACGCTTATAATGATGAATTGGTTGTGCAATACGAAGGGCCCAAAGAGGAACCTATACCTCCTAAAATTGATCCTGGGGACTTTTGTCCTATTAAATTTAGCCCTTTTGATTAATTTTGCTTGCCTCAAAGAAAACTTGCTGCCGAACGTAGAGAATACGAAATGAGTTTCACCGATCTATCTTATTACTACGACACCACTTAGATCTATCCTTGCTTTTATGCCTAGCCAGGGGAGTTAAACGATAGCGCTTGTTGGGAGGCAACCAAATTTTATTTTTAGTTTTTTGTTTTTGCTTCTGTTTAGGAATAACTAATCCATCTAGCCTCTGTTTAGATGTGGTTTTATCTTTTAATAAGTGTTTGTGCCAAGCTAGACCTATTGGATCTTCTTGGATGATAGTTATTTGATCTTGCTGTAATTTACAGAAACTTTGCCCTCAGTGCCCGAATTGTTAAAAATCACCGGAACGTGATAAAATATTGATTCCAATTGCTGCTGATCAATAAAAAATTGTCAAGGTCGTCTAATTTTGGTAGAATTTTTTGAGTTCCAGAAGTTTGCGTTAGTTACAGATTACTACAGACTGTTCTGTTTTTGACAGATTGTGTTTTGTGCGTGTTGTTTGCTTATTTTGATGAATCTATGCCTAGTAAAATAGTTTATGATCCATAGAGAAGTTGGAATACATTAGGTTTAACACCAATATAAATAAAGAATGAGTTCATTACAGTACCTTAAAGTAGTCTTTTGTTTTCTTTCTCTAACGGAGCTCACGAGATTTCTATTGAGTTTTGTGTTGTGAAGTTTTCATGTTTTGGGTGAATTCTTTTGATGGATTATGGAACACGGAGTGGCAAGAGCCTAAGCTTGGGGATTCCCATGGCACCCCCAAGATAATCCAAGGACACCAAAAAGTCAAAGCTTGGGGATGCCCCGGAAGGCATCTCCTCTTTCGTGCACTTCCATCGGTAATTTACTTGGAGCTATATTTTTATTCACCACATGATAAGTGTTTTGCTTGGAGCGTCTTGTATTATTTGCATCTTTGCTTGTTAGTTTACCACAATCATCCTTGCTGTTCACACCTTTTGAGAGAGCCATACATGAATTGGAATTTGATAGAATACTCTATGTGCTTCACTTATATCTTTTGAGCTTGATAGTTTTGCTCATAGTGCTTCACTTATATCTTTTAAGCGTGATAATTTTTGCTCTAGTGCTTCACTTAGATCTTTTAGAGCACGATGGCGGATTTGTTTTAAAGAAACTTGATCTCTCATGCTTCACTTAGATTATTTTGAGAGTCTCTAATAGAATGGTAATTTGCTTAATAATTAATATACTTGGTATTCAAGATATGTGAAACTTTCTTTTGAGTGAGTTGAATACTAAGATAAGTTTGATGCTTGATAATTGTTTTGAGATATGGAGGTGATAATATCAAAGTCATGCTAGTTGAGTAGTTGTGAATTTGAGAAATGCTTGTGTTGAAGTTAGCAAATCCCGTAGCATGCACGTATTGTTAAACTTGTGTAACAAATTTGAAACATGAAGTGTACCTGGCTTGTGCATCCTTATGAGTGGCGGTCGGGGACGAGCGATGGTCTTTTCCTACCCATCTATCCCCCTAGGAGCATGCGCGTAGTGCTTTGGTTTTTGATGACATGTAGATTTTTGCAATAAGTATGTGAGTTCTTTATGACTAATGTTGAGTCCATGGATTATACGCACTCTCACCCTTCCATCATTGCTTGCCTCTTTGGTACCGTGCATTGCCCTTTCTCACATCGAGAGTTGGTGCAAACTTCGCCGGTGCATCCAAACCCGTTGATACGATACGCTCTATCACACATAAACCTCCTTATATCTTCCTCAAAACAGCCACCATACCTACCTATTATGGCATTTCCATAGCCATTCCGAGATATATTTCCATGCAACTTTCCACCGTTCCGTTCATCATCATCATGACATACTTTACTTTTGTCATATTGCCATTGCATGATCATGTAGTTGACATCGTATTTGTGGCAAAGCCACCATGCATTATTTTTCATACATGTCACTCTTGATTCACCATCCCGGTACACCGCCGGAGGCATTCATATAGAGTCATTCCTTGTTCTAGTTTCGAGTTGTAATCCTTATGTTGTAATCAATAGAAGTGTGATGATCATCATTATTAGAGCATTTCCCAAATAAAAAAAGAGAAAGGCCAAAAAGAAAAAAAGAAAGGCCCAAAAAAGGGCAATGCTACTATCTCTTTTTCCACACTTGTGCTTCAAAGTAGCACCATGTTTTTCATATAGTGAGTCTCATAAGTTGTCTTTTTATACTAGTGGGAATTTTTCGTTATAGAACTTGGCTTGTATATTCCTACGATGGGCTTCCTCAAAATGCCCTAGGTCTTCATGATCAAGCAAGTTGGATGCACACCCACTAGTTTTATTTTGTTGAGCATACATAGCTCTAGTGCATCCGTTGCATGGCAATCCCTACTCCTCATGTTGACATCAATTGATGTGCATCTCCATAGCCCGTTGATTATCCTCATTAATGTGAGACTTTCTCCTTTTTTGTCTTCTCCACACAATCCCCATCATCATATTCTATTCCACCCATAGTGCTATATCCGTGGCTCACGCTCATGTATTGGGTGAAGGTTGAAAAAGTTTGACATTAGTTAAGTATGAAACAATTGCTTGGATTGTCATCGGGGGTATAGAAGTTGGGAACATCTTTGTGTGACGAAAATGAAACATAGCCTAACTATATGATTTTGTAGGGATGAACTTTCTTTTGCCATGCTATTTTGCTTGGAGCGTCTTGTATTATTTGCGTCTTTGCTTGTTAGTTTACCACAATCATCCTTGCTGTACACACCTTTTGAGAGAGCCATACATGAATTGGAATTTGATAGGATACTCTATCTGCTTCACTTATATCTTTTGAGCTTGATAGTTTTGCTCATAGTGCTTCACTTATATCTTTTGAGCGTGATAATTTTTTCTCTAGTGCTTCACTCAGATCTTTTAGAGCACGGTGGTGGATTTGTTTTAAAGAAACTTGATCTCTCATGCTTCACTTAGCTTATTTTGAGAGTCATTAATAGCATGGAAATTTGCTTAATGTTAATATACTTGGTATTCAAGATATGTGAAACTTTCTTTTGAGTGCGTTGAATACTAAGATAAGTTTGATGATTGATAATTGTTTTGAGATATGAAGATGGTGATATTAGAGTCATGCTAGTTGAGTAGTTGTGAATTTAAAGAATACTTGTGTTAAAGTTTGTGATTCCCGTAGCATGCATGTATGGTGAACCGTTATGTGATGAACTCGGAGCATGATTTATTTATTGATTGTCCTCCTTATGAGTGGCGGTCGAGGACGAGCGATGGTCTTTTCCTACCAATCTATCCCCCTAGGAGCATGCGCGTAATACTTTGCTTTGATAACTTCTAGATTTTTGCAATAAGTATATGAGTTCTTTATGACTAATGTTGAGTCCATGGATTATACGCACTTTTTCCCATCCTTCCACCATTGCTAGCCTCTCTAATACCGCGCCCCTTTCGCCGGTATCATACGCCCACCATATACCTTCCTCAAAACAGCCACCATACCTACCTATCATGGCATTTCCATAGCCATTCCGAGATATATTGCCATGCAACTTTCCACCGTTCCGTTTATTATGACATGCTCCATCATTGTCATATTGCTAGCATGATCATGAAGTTGACATCGTATTTGTGGCAAAGCCACCGTTCATAATTCTTTCATACATGTCACTCATGAATCATTGCATATCCCAGTACACTGCCGGAGGCATTCATATAGAGTCGTATTTTGTTCTAAGTATCGAGTTGTAATTGTTGAGTTGTAAGAAAAAAAGTGTGATGATCATCATTATTAGAGCATTGTCCCAAGTGAGGAAAGGATGATGGAGACTATGATTCCCCCACAAGTCGGGATGAGACTCCGGACGAAAAAATAAAAATAAAAAATAAAAAAAGAGGCCATAAAAAAAGAGAAAAGGCCCAAATAAAAAAATGAGAGAAAAAGAGAGAAGGGACAATGTTACTATCCTTTTACCACACTTGTGCTTCAAAGTAGCACCATGATCTTCATGATAGAGAGTATCTCATTGTCACTTTCATATACTAGTGGGAATTTTTCATTATAGAACTTGGCTTGTATATTCCAATGATGGGCTTCCTCAAATGCCCTAGGTCTTCGTGAGCAAGCGAGTTGGATGCACACCCACTTAGTTTCTATTGTTGAGCTTTCATATACTTATAGCTCTAGTCCATCCGTTGCATGGCAATCCCTACTCACTCACATTGATATCTATTGATGGGCATCTCCATAGCCCGTTGATACGCCTAGTTGATGTGAGACTATCTTCCCTCTTTTGTCTTCTCCACAACCACAGTCTATTCCACATATAGTGCTATATCCATGGTCGACGCTCATGTATTGCGTGAAGATTGAAAAAGTTTTGAAAATGTTAAGGTATGAAACAATTGCTTGGCTTGTCATCGGGTTGTGCATGATTTAAATACTTTGTGTGGGCAAGATGGAGCATAGCGGACTATATGATTTTGTAGGGATAACTTTCTTTGGCCATGTTATTTTGAGAAGACATAATTTCTTAGTTAGTATGCTTGAAGTATTATTATTTTTATGTCAATATGAACTTTTGTCTTGAATCTTTTGGATCTGAATATTCATACCATGATTAAGAAGATCTACATTGAAATTATGCCAAAGTATCACTCCGCATCAAAAATTCTCCTTTTATTATTTACCTACTTGAGGACGAGTAGGAATTAAGCTTGGGGATGCCTGATACGTCTCCAACGTATCTATAATTTTTGATTGCTCCATGCTACTTTATCTACTGTTTTGGACTATATTGGGCTTTATTTTCCACTTTTATATTACTTTTGGGACTAACCTATTAACCGGAGGCCCAGCCCAGAATTGCTGTTTTTTGCCTTTTTCAATGTTTCGAAGAAACGGAATATCAAACGGAGTCCAAACGGAATGAAACCTTCGGAAACGTGATTTTCTCACCGAACGTGATCCAGGAGACTTGGACCCTACGCAAAGGCACAAGAGAGGCGGTCACGAGGGTGGGGGGCGCGCCCCCCCTAGGGCGTGCCCCCCTGCCTCGTGGGCCCCTTGTTGCTCCACCGACGTACTCCTTCCTCCTATATATACCTACGTACCCCCAAACAATCAGAACAGGAGCCAAAAACCTAATTCCACCGCCGCAACTTCCTGTATACACGAGATCGCATCTTGGGGCCTGTTCCGGAGCTCCGCCAGAGGGGGCATCCACCATGGAGGGCTTCTACATCAACACCATAGCCTCTCCGATGAAGTGTGAGTAGTTTACTTCAGACCTTCGGGTCCATAGCTAGTAGCTAGATGACTTCTTCTCTCTTTTTGGATCTCAATAGAATGTTCTCCCCCTCTCTTGTGGAGATCTATTCGATGTAATCTTCTTTTTTTGGTGTGTTCGTTGAAACCGATGAATTGTGGGTTTATGATCCAGCTTATCTATGAATAATATTTGAATCTTCTCTGAATTCTTTTATGTATGATTGAGTTATCTTTGCAAGTCTCTTGAATTATCCGCTTGGTTTGGCCAACTAGATTGGTAGTTCTTGCAACGGAGAAGTGCATAGCTTTGGGTTCAATCTTGCGGTGTCCTTACCAAAGGATGTAAAGGGTTGCAAGGCACGATTGTATTGTGGCCATCGAGGATAACAAGATGGGGTATTTATCATATTGCATGAATTTATTCCTCTACATCATGTCATCTTTCTTAAGGCGTTAAACTGTTTTTAACTTAATACTCTAGATGCATGCTGGATAGCGGTCGATTAGTGGAGTAATAGTAGTAGATGCAGAATCGTTTCGATGTACTTGTCTCGGACGTGATGCCTATACACATGATCATACCTAGATATACTCATAACTATGCTCAATTCTGTCAATTGCTCAACAGTAATTTGTTCACCCACCGTAGAATACTTATGTTCTTGAGAGAAGCCACTAGTGAAACTTATGGCCCCCGGGTCTATTCTCATGATATCAATCTTGTCACGCCCAAGATGCGACCCTATCCTAGAGGAACTCGAAGGTCCCACCAAGGATAGAAGCGCATCTTGAAGACGCTTTGCAAGGTGGATATCATTACATCAACATTACATAATAGTGGGGATACATACATAAGGCACGAATGCCACAAGAATACAACATCACATCATTTACAAGATCAACATCCGACTACGGACGAATCATAAACAGAAACTCAAACAATATCCACCCTGCTAGCCCAGGCTGCCGACCTGGAACCTATCCCCTGATCGAAGAAGAAGCGGAAGAAGAACTCCAATACAAGCAAACATCGCTCTCGCGTCATGATCATCGCATAACTCGTACTGCAACTGGTGGTGTAGTAATCAGAGCCACGAGGACTCAGCAATCCCATTACCATGGGTATCAAGACTAGCAAAGCTTAAATAGGAAAGGAAGGGATAAAGTGGTGAGGTTGCAGCAGCGGCTAAGCATATATGGTGGCTAACCAACGCAAATAAGAGCGAGAAGAGAGCAAGCGGAACGGTCGTCAACTAGTAATGATCAAGAAGTGATCCTGAACTCCTACTTACGTCAGACATAACCCAGAAACCGTGTTCTCCTCTCGATCAACCCCGAAAAGAGACACTCACGGTTACGCACACGGTTGGTGTATTTTAATTAAGATCAACTTCGGGTTTTCTACAACCGGACATTAACAAATTCCCATCTGCCACATAACCGCGGGCACGGCTTTCGAAAGTTCATAACCCTGCAGGGGTGTCCCAACTTAGCCCATGATAAGCTCTCGCGATCAACGAAGGATATTCCTTCTCCCCGGGAAGACCCGATCAGTCTCGGAATCCCGGCTAGAAGACATTTCACAACAATAAAACAAGACCAGCAAAGCCGCCCGATGCGCCGACAATCCCGATAGGAGCTGCACATATCTCGTTCTCAGGGCAACACCGGATGAGACTAGCTACGAGTAAAACCAACCCTCAAGTTGCCCCAAGGTGGCCTCGCAGGCAGCTCGGTTCGAACCAGCACTTAGAGAAGCACTGGCCCGGGGGGGGCTAAATAAAGATGACCCTCGGGTTGGCCGACCCAAGGGAAGGGTATAGGTGGTGGTGAGACAAATGGTAAAACCAAGGTTGGGCCTTGCTGGAAAAGTCTTATTCAAAGCGAACTGTCAAGGGGGTCCCATAAATCACCCGACCGCGTTAGGGACGCAAAATCCGGGAACATAACACCGATATGACGGAAACTAGGGCGGCAAGAGTGGAACAAAACACCAGGCATAAGGCCGAGCCTTCCACCCTTTACCAAGTATATAGATGCATTAATTAAATAAGATATATTGTGATAGCCCAACAAGTAAACATGTTCCAACAAGGAACAACATCTCCATGTTCCAACAAGGAACAAACTTCATCTTCACCTGCAACTAACAACGCTATAAGAGAGGCTGAGCAAAGCGGTAACATAGCCAAACAACGGTTTGCTAGGAAGGGTAACAAAGGTTAGAGGCTGACATGGCAATTGGGATGGCTTGACAAACAGGTAATAGGTAGCGCAACATAGCGATAGAACGAAGCAACTAGCATAGCAATGATAGTAGTGAGATCCAGGGTAGCGGTCATCTTGCCTGAAATCCCGCAAGGAAGAAGAACGAGTCCATGATGAAGATGAACGGAAATAGTCGAACGAATCCTCACAATCGCAACATTACCGGAACCGAGAAGCAACACCGGAAAGAAACAAACAACATGGTAAATGCACAAGCATAAACATGGCACGATGCAAAATCAAGTATGATGCATGTCCGGTTTAATGAGGCATGGCATGGCAATATGCAACAAACAATACTACAAATTAAGTGGAGCTCAATATGCAACGGGTTGCATATTGACAAAACACCACATGCAATTATTTAGTTTGATCTCGTTTAGGTACACAACAATATTAAATGTTGTTAAACATGGCAAGAGGTGAAACATAATTAAACTAACTATTTAGGCAAGTTTAAATGACGCCGGAAATAAGAAACAACAATTCCGGAAAATCCTCATGAGCAATATTTTAGATTCGGTACTGTTCTGCCCTAAAACATATTTCCTTGTTGTTAAACAGGAAAATAAAGTGGACCATGTTAAACTAGGCATTTTTCTACCCCATTTACATATAAAGAACATTTAATTCCGAGTTACGGTTATTTAGTTATGAATTAAATCATTTTAACATGGCATATTAGCAAATTTAAATAAACAGCAAGTTAAACATTTTAACATGGGACGAAAGTGGCATATTATTAATCTACACAATATTCTGAGCATATTACATATATAAATTATTTTAATCCGATGCACCATTTGTGAGTTAATAAATGCATGATGCTTAGGGGGTTTTCTGCAAAACTGCTAGTATTGGATAATAGAGAAAACTCAGCGCAGGAAAAAAAACAACACGGGCCGCATCTGCACAGGCTGGGCCAAACAGAGGGGGGGGGGGCTGCTCGCCACGGCACTTGGGCCGGTCGGTGGAGAGGCTGAGGCGAGGCGCTGGGGGGTGGCCTCACCATGGGCCTCGGCCCGGTTCGGGTGGAGGAGGCCGGGCAGGCCAGAGCCTGGAAGTGGGGGGGGCGCGCTGGGCCTTGAGGGAGTTGGGCCTGGCGCAGGCTGGAGAGGAGGCGGTCAACGCGGGCGAGCGAGCGGGCTGCTCCTTCTTCGTTACTGAAGAACTGCGACAGCAGCAGCAGGTTCAGGGCGAGGGAGGGGAGGAACCGCTGCCGGCGACGAGCGGAACGCGGGGACGACCGGATCCAAGGCGGGGAGGCGCGACGGGAAGCAGGGGCGGTTGTATCCGGCGAGGTGGTGGAGGCGCTGGCTGGCTCGGCGCGCTGCATCTCGTGCACGAGGAGAAGCAGAGGAGGCTCGGCGTCCATGGCGGCGCTGCTGCGGCAGCACAGGCACGACTTGTAGAAGAACGGGGCGACAGCGGGGCTCCGGAGGAAAGAGGTCTGGCGGGGCCCGAGGGCACAGGGCGTCGGGGTGGCCGGATCCCGGACGCGGGAGGTCCCCGGTGTCCCGTCCCTGCCGGATCAAGCAGAGGCGGCCGACGGACTTGGAGCTTGGGCGAGCCGGTGGGCGAGCCATGGCGTGGTGCTCTTGGTGGAGAGGTTCAGCGGGAACGACGGGGATGGCTGCCACGACGAACCCCAAGGGCGGCGGTGCTGCAATCTCTCCATGGCCTCAGCGTGGTTCCCTGTGAGAGAGGCAGAGGCATGAGAGAGAGGGAAGGGGAAACGTGACAGGAGGAGGCGCAAGAGAAGGCAGGGTCAGGGCGGTGCTCATCTGAGGCGGCGACGGCGAGGATTGTTGCTGCTGCTGCTAGGACGCTCGTGTTCGTGGAGGCAGGGGAGCTCCGGTCGCGTTGTGGCTTGCCGCGCGCGAAGGACGGGCGAGGCCGGAGGGGAACGAGGCAGGAGCTCGCTCGAGGAGATCGAGCGCTAGAGCGTGGGGCTCTCTGTTGTTGCTGTAGGTGGGAGGACGAATTGGGAGGCTACGGGCTGAAATCGAGGGGAGGTGGTGGATCGGGAGGGATCCCGATGGAGAGAGTGGCGGCTGGTGGCTAGGAGGAATTTTAGGGAGTTGGTCTAGGGTTTGTCCAAATAGGCATGTGGGTGGACTATATATAGGAAAGGGGAAGAGTTTGGACCTTCCGATCGAAAACCAACGGACGAGAATAAATAGGCTAAGGAGTTCAATAAAGAAAACGGAGATGTTTTGTAGATGTTTGGGGATGATCCGGACACGACGGTAACGACTACCCGGGTCGGGTTCGGGGGAGTTTCGGACACGCGCGCGACGGGTCTTGAGAAAAGAGTAGAGAGGGTCAAACGGACAGACAAGAGGGAATCGAAAACCTCGATTGGTCTCGAAACGGTCAACGAAAGCAAGCGGTCTGACAATTGGTCAATAGAGACAAAGAGAGAATCGGCAACTACGAACGGATGCAAGTTTTAAAAACAATGACAGCAACGAGTGCCGATGCAATGGAAATGATGCGATGATGAAATGCATGACAAAGAACACCAAGCAAAACAAAAGACAAAACCCAACCACAACGGAAATAAAATAACACATCTCCGGAAAAGGCAAGAGTTGGAGTTACGAATATGGAAAGTTGTATCCGGGGTGTTACAACACTCCACCACTACGAGAGGATCTCGTCCCGAGATCTAGGATGGCACCGGAGGAAAAAGGAAGAGGAAGAGAATAGGTAAAACTAAGTTGCTTCTTTGACGAACGAGTGAAACCACGAACCTTGAGAGGTTAAACAATTTAAAAGAAAGAGTACAACAGAGATTAACGAGATTGCAAACAATCCGGTCGAAAAGAGGAACAAGGGGTATTACGAGAACTTGATGGTTACAAAGACATAAATGACGAGCACAATGGACAAGAAGGACCACTCTCGTTGAAACGAGATAAGAATGAATAAGAATGATATAATTTGGACAACACTCTGACTGTAAATGGAAGAAATTGAACATGAACTTGACAAATGAGAGGATACTTGATGAAATCAACAACACACTGCAATGGGTAAGAGGGATTTCAGACAGCAGTCAGGTTGAAAAGAGAAGCAAAACTTGATAAGATGAAAGAACTTGAATGAGAACACAACACTCCGGCTAAACGGATAAGCAAGGAAAATAACATGATATTTGCAAAATGAGATGATGGGTCGACGAGAGTAACATCACAAAGCCTCCGGAAACAAAGCATGATAGTTAGATAGTTGGAATGAATAGAACGAAGAATGAAACCAACATCTCCTACCATAATTGAATTGAAAGAGCATCCCTACGAAGTAGAATTGAACGGAGTTGTTGGAAAATCAACAATGAAAGGATAAGCTTGTAGTGGGCTTATGGAAAAGACCTCCAAATTATGAGGTGAGCTTCTGCCACCAACGGAAACAAATGATTGGATTTATATCAACAAGGAGACGAGAAACTAATTACACCGGGAGGACAAATGAAGAACTTGGGTCATTTATAAGCACCATAAATAGCAACAATCCTTAGGGAAGGCTTTAGGTGAAATATAACCCAAGATAACTCCAATGAAGAGATTGATGGATTTAAATACCTCATTCTTGACAACATGTGAATCATGAAGCATGAAGGGAAATTGTCAAGAAGGACATAACACCACCTCAAAAGATAAGGTCGAAAGAATTGCACATCGGGATACGAGATGAAGAATACTTGAACTCCTCAAAACAAAACATGTGTTGAGCACCATGTTTATTTTAGGGTATAGCTTGACGGATCTTAACTCCGAGAGAAAATCTTGATGAACAATTGAAGAATGAAAAAATCCTTGACGAAGCAGCATGTAGAGCCTCCAGTAAGCAAAATGATGAAAAGAATAGGATCCAAGCCTAGAAATGATTTATAAGGAGCTTCGCGATGAGATAATGCGGAAAACTTGGAACTCCGGAAAAAGAATAGATGAAACACTAGAACCGAGAATTACTTCATCATGAACAATCTCCGGAAGAAGGAATTAATCACTTGGATGAAACAAGAATAAGAATTATGTCATGCCTATCCTTCACCAATTTAAATTGATGACAAGCAACGGATTTGGCATACTACTTATTCTCATAGAAAGGATTAAAAGAGATATGGCACAAACTTGTGAAGGTCTTCAAGGAACCACCGGTGGAATTTGGAAACAACGAATGATTTGATATGATAACAAAGGAAGAGAAATCTTGAACGAACCACCGTAAGAATTAAAAATGAACATGGCAATTAGGTACAATTCATCGGGAATAATTTGAAAACGAATGAAGATACTTGAGAGAATTAAAATACAAGAGAATGAAGAGATCATGAACTGATTAGAGGATATTTGAATGATTCACCATTAAGATTTGGAGAACGATAACTACACGCTGAGAATGAAGAATTATGACATGATGGCCTCCGAAGAATCAAACTGAAAAGACTCGTGAAATGCTCCGGATGGGTGAAAAGAATTCCCACAATCAAAAACAATTATGAGAGGATGGCATCAAACTAGAACCATGAATCTTTGGAAGAACGGGTAAGGATTTAAGAGGAACTCTTCTTCGGTCTTGACATGCTGAGAATGACGAGGAGAAACATCACCATGAATTATTGAGGCACTCCGGAATTAAAATTGGGAAGGTTGAACCAACGATGGAAATAATTTGAAAGATCTTGGAGAAAGACATATGACTGATGAAAATTCATTCTTACGTCGAACTTTGAAAAGAATTTTATAATAACTCCGGGAGAATTAGAAGAGTCAGGTAAGATCCTGGGAAAAGACCTGTGGGTTAGGGCCCACTCAAAAGAAACACCGTTGAATGATTGCTTGAAATAAAGATTGCACAGGTAGAATTAAATGGCTTGAAAGAGAGAAAACTTGAAGTAACTCGAACGGATTAAGAAAGGAAACATGATTCTTCTGAGATATCTTGAGCACTCCGGACAAGAATAGAGGGAGGTGAACAATTAAGAGGTGCACCGACGTGGAGAAACATTTGAAACGAGGAAAAGAATATGATCAACACTGAAAGCTTGAGTTAAATCCACCGGAAAAGAATACGAGAATGATGAATGATGAACTTGAAACTGTTGAGCATCTTCATGGGAAATCACCGGATAAGAACATTGAAAGAAAAGAATGAAGAGACTTCACATGAATAAATGGATACTTGATTAAGAAATCTGAGTCCTTGAAGAAAAAGGGTGGGAGGGCGGGAAAACAAAGATAACTTGGGATGGATGAAACAAACACCGTTGAGAAAAAGCTTAGAATTGATCTTGCGAATGTTGGAATGATCGGATCCACTTGAAGAGAAGCATGCCGGTTGGAAAAGAATTAACATGAAGACCTTGACGATCAAGAAGGATTAGCACTCTCATAGAAATATGAGAACACCGTTTAGGAAAAGGTAAGGAATCAACACTTGACTTCGAAGCAACTCGAATACCACAAATAAAACAAAACAAAGGATTTGGCTTGCAGAATAAGCCAGAACAAATACATATGATAGAGATTTACCCAATCTCATATCATGCATCTGTCGAAAAGATATTCTAGGAGCTACTTGAATTCCACCTATAAACTCCGAAACTTTCGGTTATGCAATCTTGTGTTGGGGATACAGGGACACAAAATATATCACCCAAACTAACAATACCTAGATCCAATTGTATCCATCCGTCAACACATAACCAAGAAATCCTCGAAATCGTGTACCTCGACCTTCAAAAACATCCGTTATACAAGTCATGGCAATACTCACTTTTCGCCTCGAAGATGGGCTATCGGGTTATCTCACCAACAACTGCACAAAAGAGATTTGATGTCGGTAAAACTCGGTATTCCAGAATCTGCAACGATAAAATTGTGACGACAACACCTCGGAGCTCAACTCCCCGGGACACTGCCACAACCCCTAAATGTCAGGAGGCACCAAGAACAATGTTCTCGTCACAAAACCATCAGAACGATTCCAAGATACCCGTGTGATCCTAAAAAAAAATTTTAGTGAAATTTGAGGAGAGGAAAGACAAAACAGCTACGTCAGGAGACCTCACCAGAGCGACGAAGGGACTGAGGAGTAAAAAGAATCCTACTCTCCGATATATAATCCTAAGACTCAAAATAGTTTTCTTCTAGACTCAACAACGGCCAACAAACAAGGGGGCTCCTAAGGTCGGTCGAGGCTCTGATACCAACTTGTCACGCCCAAGATGCGACCCTATCCTAGAGGAACTCGAAGGTCCCACCAAGGATAGAAGCGCATCTTGAAGACGCTTTGCAAGGTGGATATCATTACATCAACATTACATAATAGTGGGGATACATACATAAGGCACGAATGCCACAAGAATACAACATCACATCATTTACAAGATCAACATCCGACTACGGACGAATCATAAACAGAAACTCAAACAATATCCACCCTGCTAGCCCAGGCTGCCGACCTGGAACCTATCCCCTGATCGAAGAAGAAGCGGAAGAAGAACTCCAATACAAGCAAACATCGCTCTCGCGTCATGATCATCGCATAACTCGTACCTGCAACTGGTGGTGTAGTAATCTGTGAGCCACGAGGACTCAGCAATCCCATTACCATGGGTATCAAGACTAGCAAAGCTTAAATAGGAAAGGAAGGGATAAAGTGGTGAGGTTGCAGCAGCGGCTAAGCATATATGGTGGCTAACCAACGCAAATAAGAGCGAGAAGAGAGCAAGCGGAACGGTCGTCAACTAGTAATGATCAAGAAGTGATCCTGAACTCCTACTTACGTCAGACATAACCCAGAAACCGTGTTCTCCTCTCGATCAACCCCGAAAAGAGACACTCACGGTTACGCACACGGTTGGTGTATTTTAATTAAGATCAACTTCGGGTTTTCTACAACCGACATTAACAAATTCCCATCTGCCACATAACCGCGGGCACGGCTTTGAAAGTTCATAACCCTGCAGGGTGTCCCAACTTAGCCCATGATAAGCTCTCGCGATCAACGAAGGATATTCCTTCTCCCGGAAGACCCGATCAGTCTCGGAATCCGGCTACAAGACATTTCACAGCAATAAAACAAGACCAGCAAAGCCACCGATGCGCCGACAATCCCGATAGGAGCTGCACATATCTCGTTCTCGTGGCAACACGGATGAGACTAGCTACGAGTAAAACCAACCCTCAAGTTGCCCCAAGGTGGCCCCCAGCAGTAGTTTTCGGTTCGAACCAGCACTTAGAGAAGCACCGCCCGGGGGCTAATAAAGATGACCCTCGGGTTGGCCGACCCAAGGGAAGGGTATAGGTGGTGGTGAGACAAATGGTAAAACCAAGGTTGGGCCTTTTTGGAAAAGTCTTATTCAAAGCGAACTGTCAAGGGGTCCCATAAATCACCCGACCGCGTTAGGGACGCAAAATCCGGGAACATAACACCGATATGACGGAAACTAGGGCGGCAAGAGTGGAACAAAACACTGCATAAGGCCGAGCCTTCCACCCTTTACCAAGTATATAGATGCATTAATTAAATAAGATATATTGTGATAGCCCAACAAGTAAACATGTTCCAACAAGGAACAACATCTCCATGTTCCAACAAGGAACAAA
This sequence comes from Aegilops longissima, assembly GCA_021605205.1. Classification (NCBI taxonomy): domain Eukaryota; kingdom Viridiplantae; phylum Streptophyta; class Magnoliopsida; order Poales; family Poaceae; genus Aegilops; species Aegilops longissima. The sequence goes on from JAHIAM010000732.1 coordinate 84,444, forward strand.
CTTCATCTTCACCTGCAACTAACAACGCTATAAGAGAGGCTGAGCAAAGCGGTAACATAGCCAAACAACGGTTTGCTAGGAAGGGTAACAAAGGTTAGAGGCTGACATGGCAATTGGGATGGCTTGACAAACAGGTAATAGGTAGCGCAACATAGCGATAGAACGAAGCAACTAGCATAGCAATGATAGTAGTGAGATCCAGGGTAGCGGTCATCTTGCCTGAAATCCCGCAAGGAAGAAGAACGAGTCCATGATGAAGATGAACGGAAATAGTCGAACGAATCCTCACAATCGCAACATTACCGGAACCGAGAAGCAACACCGGAAAGAAACAAACAACATGGTAAATGCACAAGCATAAACATGGCACGATGCAAAATCAAGTATGATGCATGTCCGGTTTAATGAGGCATGGCATGGCAATATGCAACAAACAATACTACAAATTAAGTGGAGCTCAATATGCAACGGGTTGCATATTGACAAAACACCACATGCAATTATTTAGTTTGATCTCGTTTAGGTACACAACAATATTTAATGTTGTTAAACATGGCAAGAGGTGAAACTTAATTAAACTAACTATTTAGGCAAGTTTAAATGAGGCCGGAAATAAGAAACAACAATTCCGGAAAATCCTCATGAGCAATATTTTAGATTCGGTACTGTTCTGCCCTAAAACATATTTCCTTGTTGTTAAACAGGAAAATAAAGTGGACCATGTTAAACTAGGCATTTTTCTACCCCATTTACATATAAAGAACATTTAATTCCGAGTTACGGTTATTTAGTTATGAATTAAATCATTTTAACATGGCATATTAGCAAATTTAAATAAACAGCAAGTTAAACATTTTAACATGGGATGAAAGTGGCATATTATTAATCTACACAATATTCTGAGCATATTACATATATAAATTATTTTAATCCGATGCACCATTTGTGAGTTAATAAATGCATGATGCTTAGGGGGTTTTCTGCAAAACTGCTAGTACTGGATAATAGAGAAAACTCAGCGCAGGAAAAAAACAACACGGGCCGCATCTGCACAGGCTGGGCCAAACAGAGGGGGGGGGCTGCTCACCACGGCACTTGGGCCGGTCGGTGGAGAGGCTGAGGCGAGGCGCTGGGGGGTGGCCTCACCATGGGCCTCGGCCCGGTTCGGGTGGAGGAGGCCGGGCAGGCCAGAGCCTGGAAGGGGGGGCGCGCTGGGCCTGGAGGGAGTTGGGCCTGGCGCAGGCTGGAGAGGAGGCGGTCAACGCGGGCGAGCGAGCGGGCTGCTCCTTCTTCGTTACTGAAGAACTGCGACAGCAGCAGCAGGTTCAGGGCGACGGAGGGGAGGAACGGCTGCCGGCGACGAGCGGAACGCGGGGACGACCGGATCCAAGGCGGGGAGGCGCGACGGGAAGCAGGGGCGGTTGGATCCAGCGAGGTGGTGGAGGCGCTGGCTGGCTCGGCGCGCTGCATCTCGTGCACGAGGAGAAGCAGAGGAGGCTCGGCGTCCATGGCGGCGCTGCTGCGGCAGCATGGGCACGACTTGTAGAAGAACGGGGCGACAGCGGGGCTCCGGAGGAAAGAGGTCTGGCGGGGCCCGAGGGCACAGGGCGTCGGGGTGGCCGGATCCCGGACGCTGGAGGTCCCGGTGTCCCGTTCCTGCCGGATCAAGCAGAGGCGGCCGACGGACTTGGAGCTTGGGCGAGCGGTGGGGCGAGCCATGGCGTGGTGCTACTGGTGGAGAGGTTCCGCGCGGGAACGACGGGGATGGCCATCAGCGACGAACCCCAAGGGCGGCGGTGCTGCAATCTCTCCATGGCCTCAGCGTGGTTCCCTGTGAGAGAGAGGCAGAGGCATGAGAGAGAGAGGGAAGGGGAAAACGTGACGGGGAGGAGGCGCAAGAGAAGGCAGGGTCAGGCGGTGCTCATCTCGAGGCGGCGACGGCGAGGATTGTTCTGCTGCTGCTAGGACGCTTCGTGTTCGTGGAGGCGGGGAGCTCCGGTCGCGTTGTGGCTTGCAGCTGGGAAGGACGGGCGAGGCCGAGAGGAACGAGGCAGGAGCTCGCCGAGGAGATCGAGCGCTAGAGCGTGGGGCTCTCTGTTGTTGCTGTAGGTGGGAGGACGAATTGGGAGGCTACGGGCTGAAATCGAGGGGAGGTGGTGGATCGGGAGGGATCCCGATGGAGAGAGTGGCGGCTGGTGGCTAGGAGGAATTAGGGAGTTGGTCTAGGGTTTGTCCAAATAGGCATGTGGGTGGACTATATATAGGAAAGGGGAAGAGTTTGGACCTTCCGATCGAAAACCAACGGACGAGAATAAATAGGCTAAGGAGTTCAATAAAGAAAACGGAGATGTTTTGTAGATGTTTGGGGATGATCCGGACACGACGGTAACGACTACCCGGTCGGGTTCGGGAGTTTTGACACGCTGACGGGTCTTGAGCAAAGAGTAGAGAGGGTCAAAGGATGACAAGAGGGAATCGAAAACCTCGATTGGTCTCAAACAGTCAACGAAAGCAAGCGGTCCGACAATTGGTCAATAGAGACAAAGAGAGAATCGGCAACTACGAACGGATGCAAGTTTTAAAAACAATGACAGCAACGAGTGCCGATGCAATGCAAATGATGCGATGATGAAATGCATGACAAAGAACACCAAGCAAAACAAAAGACAAAACCCAACCACAACGGAAATAAAATAACACATCTCCGGAAAAGGCAAGAGTTGGAGTTACGAATATGGAAAGTTGTATCCGGGGTGTTACAAATCTCCATCACTTTTATACTTGCTTTGTTTTTACTTTGCTTTTTACTTTTCACTTTGCATCTCTATACCAAAAATACCAAAAATATTATCTCTATCAGATCTCACTCTCGTAAGTGACCGTGAAGTAATTGACAACCCCTAATCGCGTTGGTTGTGAGTAGCTATCGTTTTTGTGCAGGTACGAAGGACTTGTGCATGGCCTCCTACTGGATTGATACCTTGGTTCTCAAAAACTGAGGGAAATACTTATGCTACTTTGCTGCATCATCCTCTCCTCTTCGGGGAAAACCAACGCAAGCTCAAGACGTAGCAGCCACGACCGAAGTGGCGACCCTGAAGAAGGCGCTGACCGAGGCCGAACACAAAGCGTCCCAGGAGCGCATCGAGCGAAAAAAGCAAGAAGCCCGGGTAGGCGCGGTGCAGCAAGAGCTCCAGGCTCTCACCAAAAAATACGAGTCCTTGGAGCTTGACTCTAAGACGCGAGAGTCGAAGCTTGCGAAGGCCCTCGAAAGCGCACAAAACGCCAAGGCTGAATCCCAAAAGGCCCTCCAGGAGATTGAGGCGGTTAAGAAGATAGCAGCGGGTAAGGTATTCATTATGCAGAGCAAGCATGTGAAGGAAACTTTCCTTTTACTTACCCGAGTTCGGAGCTCTCCAGGAGCGTTCGCAGATCTTCCTCGCAGTGTGTTGGATGCCGTGGAGTTCGGAGCTCTACGGAGAAGTTGTTCTGGTCTCAGTATACTGGGACCGAACACCCAATGCCCTTGAGCGACCAGCTGAAGCAACTGGCCGAGCTCCACAAGGCGGCCGAACAGCTACTCTGGTCTGGTGAGGCGGCTTGTGAATGCCTTCCCACGGCTTGAAGTCATACAACGGTCCGTCTACATCAAGGGTGCACGCAGGGCTTTTGCTCAGGCGAAGGTGCACTGGGCGAAGCTGGACACCGTAAAGCTGGTGAAGGAGGGGCCGCCGGAAGGCAAGGAGCATTGCCACCCCGAAATGTATTATGACAGTGTCCTGAAGGGTTCCCGCCTTGTGGCAGAGGAATGTGCTAAAGATGTAATATTTGAATGAGCGTACTCATGTGATCTTGTAATGTGAAACGAGTTCATTTGCGCTATGCAACGCTTGTTAATTTAAAATATTACCTTCTGTGCGGCCGTTTATGAAATCTGAGGGTTGGCGAGTCGTCGGCTTCTGCCCCCATGTAACTAGTACTGGGGTGTTCGGGATAAACCTGAACACTCTTTATCCCAATTTTGTGTCCTTCGAAGGAGGTGTTCAACACGGCGAACCAGGCAATCGGACTATAAAGCTTTATCACCCTCACTTAGCCATAGAAGTCTACAATTTTAAATTTTGGCGAAGCCCCTAGTATTCGGAAGGCCGAATTTGGGGCGCTATATACGCCTAACTCGGGCAAAGCTGACTCCTCGCCCGAAGCGGAAAAAGTATTGAAGGACTTGAGACCTCTCGAACAGCGACCAGCTGTCGCCTCATCATGAGAGTCAGTTTTCGGCTTTCTCTACTGAGGTGCTCGTCCGGAAGAACCGAGACACAATTTCAGTAGTTCTCCCAGCGCTACCTTAGCCGATTTTGCGGAACGTAAGGTACCAAAACATGGGAGACGGGCAAACCCAACTGTTGACCCAAGATATGATTCATGGCTGATGCATATAATTCTATAAGTTCGGGGTGCCGCACCGTCGAAAGTGTTCGGACTTCTCACGCCTTATTATGGGGTATACTGAAGCCCCTGACGTACTAGTCGTACTAGAATGTACGGGTGCAATCTGTCGTAATTTAGCAGACAAGAGAAAGAAAAAAGAAAGGGGTAATGCAATAAACACTACGCATTGTTATTAAATAGTACGTCAAAGCGTACGAATACAAGTAGTGCAATAAGCAGAAAATAAGCCTATTTGACATGTCCTATCCAGGGGCAAGCTGCGTATGGGTATTTAAAACAGGTATTTCGATCGTTATCAGAGACCACCTGGGGATTCCCTTGTACGTCTTAGCTTCTTGCCTCCTTTGTATTTCCTTCCCGTAATGCGTCCAACAATCAGACCGCCGAAAGGGGCTTCCAGAGAGTAAGGTCCTGAAAGATAGAAAATTATAAAGGTATTCATCCCCTGGGGCAGTTGAGCTACATTGTGGGACGTGTCCTGGCCGTGCCTCCACCTATGCCCATGGTATTTGTAGTGCGTAATTATGTGTGCACGACGTAAATTTCGTCACTTCATTGGGACTAGGATGGAGGCTGAATTGCTAGGCGAGCTCTGAACATGCCTGGCGATCTTGTTGCAGGTTACTCCGGACTCGCTTGAAGGTGTCCGAGGGATTTATCGCCGAATTGGCGGTTTGCCTTAAAAGGCTGCTTTGTGCCTCAGCTGCGAGGGCCGCAGTGTGCTCCTCCGTGCAGAGCGAGCGTTCTGTGTTTCCATTGACTGTTATAACCCCACGAGGTCCTGGCATTTTGAGCTTGAGGTATGCATAATGCGGTACCGCATTGAATCTAGCAAATGTGGTTCGCCCGAGCAGTGCGTGATAGCCACTACGGAACGGGACGATATCGAGGATTAACTCCTCGCTTCGGAAGTTGTCCGGAGATCCGAAGACTACTTCCAATGTGATTGAGCCCGTGCAATGGGCCTCTACACCTGGGATGCCACCTTTAAAGGTGGTTTTAGTCGGTTTGATTCTCGAGGGGTCTATACCCATTTTGCGCACCGTATCCTGATAGAGCAGGTTCAGGCTGCTGCCGCCGTCCATAAGGACTCGAGTGAGGTGAAATCCGTCAATGATGGGGTCTAGGACCAATGCGGCTGATCCGCCAAGACGGATACTAGTGGGGTTGTCCCTGCGATCGAAGGTGATCGGACAATAGGACCATGGGTTGAACTTTGGGGTGACAGGCTCCATCGCATGGACGTCCCTTAGTGCACGCTTCCGTTCCCTCTTGGAAATGTGGGTTGCGTATATCATGTTCACCGTCTTCACTTGTGGGGGGAACCTCTTCTGTCCTCCCGTGTTCGGCGGCTGGGGCTCCTCCTCGTCATCGCTATGCAGCCCCTTGTCCTTGTTTTCGACATTCAACTTCCCGGCCTGCTTCAACACCCAGCATTCTCTGTTGGTGTGATTGGCTGGCTTATCGGGGGTGCCGTGGATTTGACACGAGTGATCGAGTATGCGGTCCAAACTGGACGGGCCCGGAGTACTTCTTTTGAATGGCTTTTTCTGCTGGCTTGGTTTAGAGCCACTGAATCGGGCATTGACTGCCGTATCTTCGGCGTTATCGTCGTTTTTGCGGCGCTTATGTCTGTTACGACATGGTCTGCCGTTAGTATCCTTTGTATCTGAAGTTCCATGACTTCTTGATGTGTTGTTGCTGCGAGCCAGCCAACTGTCTTCGCCCGCGCAGAAGCGGGTCATGAGCGTCGTGAGGGCTACCATAGACTTCGGCTTCTCCTGGCCGAGCTGCCGGGCGAGCCACTCATCACGGATGTTATGCTTAAATGCCGCTAAGGCCTCTGCATCCGGACAGTCGACAATTTGGTTTTTCTTAGTTAAGAACCGGGTCCGAATTGCTCGGGCGATTCCCCAGCTGCTGAGTTATATGGCTCAAGTCATCAGCATCCGGTGGTCGCACATAAGAGCCCTGGAAGTTGTCAAGGAATGCATCTTCCAAATCCTCCCAACTGCCAACGGAGTCTTCTGGCAAGCTATTTAGCCAATGCCGAGCTGGTCCTTTGAGTTTTAGTGGGAGGTACTTGATGGCATGTAGATCATCACCGCGAGCCATGTGGATGTGGAGGAGGAAATCCTCGATCCATACCACGGGATCTGTTGTACCGTCATATGATTCAATATTTATGGGTTTAAAACCCTTTGGTATTTAGTGATCCATTACTTCATCAGTGAACCATAGGGGGTGTGCGGCGCCTCTGTGCCGGGCTATGTCATGACGGAGTTCATATGAGTCTTGTGTGCTGTATTCGGCCCGGCCGGATTTGCTTTTAGTGTATCCGGCGTGACAGTCGTCGTCCCGCGTTGGTGCGCACCCCCGTGATCTGTAGATTGATCTTGCATGTTTTGCCTTGTTTTCCAATACGTCTCGTAGGTCCTGCGTGTTGCCCCGGGCCTTGGTATTTTTGGTTGAACGGCGGCGGGGTGCGGTCTGGACTTCGGGATGATATGCCTCTCTGTCTCGTCCACGAGGTGGCCGATCAGGCGCATCATATGCTGGTGACGTTGGTTTTAATGCTTCCTCCTCGAGTCGGGGTAGCAACCTGCGCTTTGTGTAACTCCTGGAGGGGCGTTCGAGTTCGTATTCCTCGGCCGAAAGGACTTCGGTCCATCTGTCTGCTAGCAAATCTTGGTCAGCTCAAAGCTGTTGTTGCTGTGGCTATAAGCCGGCCCTTGAAGTGCTCCTGCTCGACGAGATCCTCAGGCACGATAAATTCTTCGTCACCGAGGCTCACCTCGTCTTTGGAGAGAGGCATGTAATTTTCATCCTCCGTTTCTCCATCTGCTGCCTGTTCTGGAGGGCTAGCTTGTTCATCCTCCTGCTCTAAATCTGGCTGGAGGGGATTGTCATCGTCTTCGGCACTATCCGGTGTGTTATTGTCTCTTGTGCCGGTATCACTACCTTTGCTATGGCGGGACTTAGAGCGGTGCCGCTGACGTCGATGCTTGGGTTGCTTCTTGGAGGGGTCATCCTCCGCTGTCTTATCACCATCGCCTTCTTTGGGGGTATCCACCATGTATATATCATATGATGAGGTGGCGGTCCAGCGCCCTGTTGGTGGTAGTTCCTGTTCGTCTCCTGCATCGTCGTCCGTACCGTCGATGTCTTCGGAGTCGAAGTCGAGCATGTCGGTTAAATTGTCGACAGTGGCTACTAAGTGGGTGGTGGGTGGGGAGCGAATTTCTTGGTCGTCCGCATCCTATTCTAGCCGGTCATAGTTCGGCCAAGGTTCTCCTGACAAGGAGAGAGACCTTAATGAATTTAGCACATCGCCAAAAGGCGAGTGCTGAAAGATATCCGCGGAGGTAAACTCCATGATCGGTGCCCAATCGGATTCGATAGGCACGGACGTAGGTGGCTCGGAGCCCGTGGCCGGGGACGAATCCAATGGTTCGGCAACACGGCTATCGTAAGGGGTGAAGTCAGTATTAGGCTCTATCGCCACTGAGAGTGCAGCCTCCATGGCAGGGTCTATCCACCCGTCCTCGGATGGCGCAATTTGTTCCGGATTGAGGGCCGGAGTAGTTGCAGGTGTGGTCTCCCGAACACTGTCCGACGACAGAGTTATGTCATGCTCGTCGTGATTGTGCGGCGCACCTGACATGGGTTCGAATCCGTCAAAGATCATGTCTCCACGGATGTCGGCAGTATAGTTCAAGTTTCTGAACCTGACCTGATGGCCAGGGGCGTAGCTCTTGATCTGCTCCAGATGGCCAAGTGACTTGGCCCGCAGTGCGAAGCCGCCGAACACAAAGATCTGTCCGGGGAGGAAAACCTCACCCTGGATCGCATAGTTGCCGAGGATTGAAGGAGCCGTCAAGCCTTACGGTGAAGACACAATGGAACTCTCAATGAAAGCACCAATGTCGGTGTCAAAACTGGCGGATCTCGGGTAGGGGGTCCCGAACTGTGCGTCTATGGCGGATGGTAACAGGAGGCGGGGGACGCAATGTTTACCCAGGTTCGGGCCCTCTTGATGGAGGTAATACCCTACTTCCTGCTGGATTGATCTTGATGATATGAGTATTACAAGAGTTGATCTACCACGAGATCGTAGAGGCTAAACCCTAGAAGCTAGCCTATGGTATGATTGTTGTTGTCCTACGGACTAAACCCTCCGGTTTATATAGACACCGGAGTGGGCTAGGGTTACACAGAGTCGGTTAGAAGGGAGGAGATCTACATATCCGTATCGCCAAGGAGAGTCCCATCCGGACACGGGACGAAGTCTTCAGCCTTGTATCTTCATAGTCCAACAGTCCGGCTAAAGTATATAGTCCGGCCGTCCGAGGACCCCCTAATCCAGGACTCCCTCAACCACGACCTCTGCCGCGGCCTCACCCACGGCCTCGCTGTCGGTGTCAAAACCGGCGGATCTTGGGTAGGGGGTCCCGATCTGTGTGTCAAGGCTGATGGTAACAGGAAGCAAGGGACACAGATGTTTACCCAGGTTCGGGCCCTCTCGATGGAGGTAAAACTCTACTTCCTGCTTGATTAATATTGATGATATGGGTAGTACAAGAGTAGATCTACCACGAGATCATAGAGGCTAAACCCTAAGAGCTAGCCTATGATGGTATGATTGCAATTGTGATCGGTCTTCTAAGGACCAACCTCTCCGGTTTATATAGACACCGGAGAGGACTAGGGTTTACATGGGGTCGGTTACAAGGAAGGAAATATAATATCCAGATCGCCAAGCTTGCCTTCCACGCCAAGGAAAGTCCCATCCGGACACGGGCCGAAGTCTTGAGTCTTGTATCTTCAAGCTTCAATAGTCCGGACATTGTACACCTTCCGGCTATCCGGATACCCCCTAACCCAGGACTCCCTCCGTAGCCCCTGAACCAGGCTTCAATGACGATGAGTCCGGCGCGCAGTATTGTCTTCGGCATTGCAAGGCGGGTTCCTCCTTCGAATACTCCAAAGTACCTGTTATGATGAATAGTGTCCGACCTCCAATCGACGTTGTGCTCCTTGGCTTCAGTACCTCAGTGATGACCATTTCCACGTGTCGAGCGAATGCGAGGAGTCGAGTCATTTTTGCGTTTGCCCCTCGATCCTCCGGGCTAACCGTCTATTTGAAGGGACGGGGATTCTCAGATCCAAACCTCACTCTCCCTCCCAAGGCTAGCATCCAACAGAGCGCTCCATGAAAAGCCATTCCAGCATGGCCGGTCGTCGCAGCTCTTCTGCTCGCCCTTCTTGTTCCAAGTCGGGGGATTGGGGAGAGTGCTCAGTTCCTCATAGCTGTTTGATAGAGTTACAAACCCAAGGGTTTCTCCCACCGGCGTACATGGTCCCCGTCCGGGCTGGCATAGCCTCTTATGACGGTGTGGAACAAGCAGAGGGATCTCCTAATCCATTTCCAGAGGAGCGTGTATGCCTCATCCCGCATCTGTTGACGGGCGTCGGATTTCCTATCCACCCGTTTCTTCGCGGGCTCCTGGAGTTCTATGGTCTCTAGTTACGCAATCTTACCTCAGCCTCCATTCTGCACATAGCGGGGTATGTTGCCCTTTGCGAGCTGTTTTTAGGCTGCGAACCACACTTCAGATTATGGAGGAAGATGTTCTGCCTCGTCCCCCGCACCCAGGGGGAGTCCCTATGTCAAGTGGGCGGGGCCAAAGTATGGCGCATTGCCGAGACCGGATACTTGTCCAGCACTCCTGAGAAGGCACCACAAAACTGGCCTTCAGAGTGGTTCTATATAGACGACGTTCCCCTTCCGGATCCAATCCGGACAGGTCTCCCCAAGTTCAGCAACGCCCCGCCGAGGGCACGCCTAAGCTGGCGCCCCCAGGGCCCTCAAGAAGAGGACACAAGGGAAATATTCCTCCTGATGAACAGGATAAAGTTGCTGGCCAAATCCGGACTGACGATAGTTGAGGTTATGGCGACATGCATAAGGCGAGGCGTGCAACCGCTCCAATACCGGGGGAAGCCCATGTGGCATTTCAACGGGGAAGATGACGCCACCCGCTGCGGCCGTAAGGGCCCAGACTCTGCTGCCGCTTTGGCAAGGATATTGTCCGATTTGTATAAAGTGGAGAAGGAGGAATTCCTTCGCATCAAAACACGGGACAGATTCTCCATGTACAACCCCCCAGCGTGGGTAAGTTGACATTCTTTTTCCCTGCTTTGCTTACTCTAGCGTTCTTCTGCTAAGATTACTTGCATCAATGCTTCTGAGCAGGAACTGAGGAGGGCCGTAGAAGGAATCTTCAGCCCCTCCCCGCAACCAGAGGACCCTGGAAGGGCCCTAGATCCGGGACTTAAAGTGGATCTGGACATCACTGTGGAGCTTGCCAACGGGGTATTCTATCAAGCGAGCTGGGATGGCGCTCTAGTGGCCATTACGGCCGGCCACCTTGGACTGCTCCCCGCGTCGCGTGTAAGCCGAACTCAAAAACCCTATCCTTCGAAGAGGACTCCTCCCAGGTATTATAATTTACCCATGAGGTGTCGTTCTATTTGCAGAAACGTCGGCCGGAGCGAGGAGCCGAGCCCCTAGGGACTCGTCAACAATGGGCGTCCGGGTCGGGCAGGCTCAAGAGGAAGGCGGTGAGGGTTGATGCACCGCTACAAAGGTAAAGTAATAACCTGTCCTGTAATTATAGAATCTGAAATGTGACAGCGCCCTTTGTGTCTGGCAGGAAGAGGAATAACCGGACTATATCCGGAGACCCCACCAATCACGCCTCCACCAGCCGGGTTCCAGAACCGGCTTCGGGGGCGGAGGCGGACACGGGGCCAGCACCGCATAGTTCCCCGGCGGAGGACGCGGATATACGTTCGGCCACGAACTCTGAAGTGGAGAGCGCCATGAATCACCGGCGCCGGAGGGCCGTGCTCTGGAACAACATCTTTTCTGAAGAGGCTTTTAATGCCTTCAATTCGGCGGACGCATACGTCCGAGCTGCTCGGGGCGGGCTTGCCCAAGCGACAAACCAGTATACCAAAGACATACGGGTAAGAAATTTTGATAAGTATGTATAGCAGTAGCCCCTGAGACTTGAAACGATTGGAACAACAGTTTTAAGGATCAATCTATGCACAGGTCCTTGTAGAGAAGAACGAGCAATTGTCTCGGGAGCTGGAGGGATGCAAGGCCGAACTGAGGGCCGCAGTTACCAAATTAGAGGAACCCCAAAAGCCCTCATCTGGTAACAATTGTCACAATTGCACGAAGATGCACCAGTTAGTAGATGGCTGATATGACAAGTCTAACAGAAAATTCTGTAGACAATCCCGGGGTGAATCCGGAGGGCGTAAGAGAGGACGCATCGCATCTCAAAAAGCAGCTGGAGGCTGGCGAGCGCATTCTTATGCGAGTTAGGTAGGAAAAGAACGATCTTCAAGATGCCAAATTCCAGCTGGACGTGGAGTTAAAAGATCTCTGCGCTCAGCTGGCGGACTCCATGAAGGAGAACAAGAGGCTTCGACGCGGCATTTACGGTAAGTGCCTAGACGAACTGTAGTGTAGTTCGGCGAGGAAGTATATTGAAAGAATTTTGCGTGCATGAATTTTAACGGGTCGCCCTGAGGAGGAGATGCCCTCATCTGCAAGTGATTTACTGCAAGACCTTTCGCAACTGCACGAGCGAGCTCAGCAAGTGATGCAAGGTGTTGCTCAGGCTTTATGGCCATCAAGCTTGCTGCCGAATGGCATGGCGGAGCTTGTGAATATGCTTCAGGGAGCACGGCGGCGCTTCCGACTCTAGAAGGTGTCCGCTTGCCGGCAAGGCGCAAGAGAAGCCTGGGCTGTGGTGAAGACGTGCTACACCAAGCTGGACCTGAACCATATGGCTGAAGTAGGACCGGCGGGGCCCGATGGGCAAGAAATTCCCGTGAGTCTGGTGTATGACCATGTTGCGTTAGCCACTAAGTATTCTCAATAGGATTGTAAGCTAGATAGCCTGTTGGACGGTATAGAGGAGGAATATAGTCAGTCCAAGTGACTGTGTAATTTAATGGTCATGATTAGCCCCTAGCCGGATTAAAATCATTTGTCATGGCGGACCTTTTCGCTTCAGCCCCCGGATCCTATAGTCCGGGGTGTGTCCGAATACCCTCTCAGTTATACAAAACCGGGGTGTGCGTGGAAACAAGGCGTAGGGATCATAAGTGCTTGAACAGACAAGTACCCAACTAGTTATGTTATATTACATGGATATTAAGAAACATCTTCCAGGGAGAATAGTTCCGTTAGGGGTTCCTTTCCCTAGGTACGCATGCGACGATGCGGATGCCCGGACTGCGAACGATGGCGCAGGATACAAGACTTCTGGGGATTTACGTTGTAATAAATGAACACATCTTTTGTTCACCAACCAAATATTCTCTTAAGGAAGCTAGCTTTTGGATTCACCCAGTCTGAGGTACACATCCGGCTGAACCGGCAGTAACAATCGCAGAGGTGCTCCCCTTATGCCCTAGCTGAATTAACGGAAACGTAGGGCATAAACTCAAGAGCCATGCAACCCAGCTTGGCAACATCTTAAGTCATATCGATGCATATAATGGTGAAGAAAAGGCACATATGGAAAAAGAATGCATATGTGATGGGCAGAAAGCCATGTGAGTAATTATTTTTAGCTTCCGTATAGGAAGCCCCCAGGTACGCTTAGTGCGGCCGGAGTGATCCGGCAATCCGCACTGTATTGAATACTTTGTGTGAAAAAAGGTCGAGAAAGGGAAAAGGGGTGGAGCATAAGTAAAAGAGGGGGGAGTAGGGAGACGAACGCTGAGTTATGCGTTAGGCGTAGAATCTCCGGAGTCTGGCCGCGTTCCATGGGTTCGGCTCGAGTCTGTTGTCTAATGCATTACGTGGCGCACGCGCTCCAAAGTGAGAACTTTGTCGATGATGAAGGGGCCTTCCCACATGGGTTTGAGCTTGTCCTTCTTCTTCTCCGGTAGGCGTAGAACGAGCTCGCCAATATTGTATGTTTTGGCCCGCACTTCTCTGCTTGATATCGTCAAGCCTGCTGCTGATAGAATGCGGAACGGGCTTTTGCGACATCGCGCTCCTCCTCCAGGGCATCCAAGTTATCCTGCCGATCTAACTCAGCTTCCTTCTCTTTGTACATGCGTACATGCGGCGAATCATCTATTATGTCGCAGGGTAGTACTGCTTCCGCACCGTACACCATAAAAATGGTGTATATCCGGTGGTGCGATTCGGTGTGGTCCGCAGCCCCCAGAATACGGAGTCGAGCTCCTCCACCCAGTGCGTATCCGATTCTTTTAAAGACCGCACTAGTCTGGGTTTGATGCCGCTCATGATGAGACTGTTTGCCCGTTCGACCTGGCCGTTTGTTTGGGGGTGGTAGACGGAAGCATAGTCGAGCTTAATGCCCATTTTGCCGCACCAAGTTTTCACTTCATCGGCTGTGAAGTTTGAGCCATTATCAGTGATGATGCTATGGGGGACACCGTATCGGTGTACGACCCCGGATATGAAGTCGATTACTGGTCCATTTAAATTGGCTTGGCTTCTATCCATTTGGTGAACTTGTCCACCATGACCAATAAGTATTTTTTCTTATGGCTTCCCCCTTTAAGGGGTCTAACCATATCCAGCCCCCAGACCGTGAACGGCCAAGTTATGGGGATTGTTTGGAGAGCGGTAGGGGGCATATGACTCTGATTGGCGAAGAGTTGGCAACCGACGCAATGTTGGACAAGGTCCTGTGCGTCTGCTCGGGCTGTCGGCCAATAGAAGCCTGTCTTGAAGGCTTTTGTTGACTAGCGCTCGAGCAGCGGCGTGGTGTCCCAGATCCGGCATGGATTTCAGCCAAGAGTTGCCGCCCCTCCTCTTTGGAGATGCACCTTTGGAGCACTCCAGTCGCGCTTTTCTTATAGAGTTCCCCGTCGTGGACTTTGTAAGCTTTAGAATGCCGGACTATGCAGCATGCTTCATTTTGGTGTTCGGGTAGCTCCTGCCTATTTAGGTAGGCCAAGAAAGGCTTGGTCCACGGGGCAATAACGGCCATGATTTCATGGGCCGAGGATGTTATTTCGGTGGTGTAGCGACCCGACCTCAGACGGTCAAGCCTCTGTGTATCCGTGCCATCCCTGGATCAGTATGCTGGCACACACAGTACATCAATGTATATATAAAAGTGCAATCACACGTATAAATAACGTAAAACTGATATATACCTCAATACTCTCAGCGGAAACAAGTAATCGGGTGTGGAGTCCCATCAACGCCATCGGCAGGTTGAGTGTAGACCGTAACCTGCACCGTATTCTTACCGTCGGAAGAAAGTATCGCAACATGATACGTTGCAGCCGTGTAGGTCGATACATTGAATGTACCAGCAAGATCACAATAAAAGAACAGATGATAAAACTATACTATATGCAATATGGCTTTGTGGCTCGGTCCGGGGTTTTTGCGTAAAAGCTGGTTTTATTTTCCCTACATCAAAGGAATAGATGAAGTCTGTACTATGGAGTTTTCTATCATGACATGGTTCCGCCAACCGATGTCTCATAGCCCAAAATCATCATAAGTTGCCCACAATTAAGTTATCAATCCGGTGTTGAGAGTTCCGAGATAGATCCAAGTCCGGATGCTCAAATTGTCCGAATCGGGACACGGCTAATCGATTAGGTTTAAACCCTCTGCAGAGGTTTGTACACTTTACCCGCAAGATTCGATCCTCTTTTACGTTCTCGCACTTGTGGTGTTTGAGAACAAGATGACCAAACATGGTCTTCTCAAGAGTTCCTCGACCACCGTCGGTGCTCATCCAATCCTACCGTAGTTCTACATCTGCTAGCACCGTCCCAGCCAGAGTCACAACTAAGGTCAACCAAGCCAGAGCCCATAGTGACTTGCGGTTGCACGGGTAAGCTTCCGGGCATGAAGTATTCTTCCGTCTCTTTGAGTCTGGGTGAAGCTTTCCGCAAGATGTCATGGCGCTTCTCCATGCATCCCGGCCAACCACTGGTTTCTCCAGGGTGCCCGTCAACCGTCCTTCACCCAGTAGTGTGTATTGAATTCTTGTCTCGAGTCTTGAAGTCTCGAGGCCTTGAAGATGCAGTCCTTGCAGATTCCATCATGGAGTTGTCGTCATTGACGTAGATCCTCCATTCTCACACCACTCCCGAGCACTCATACCAACCCCGTCCACTACAGCGTAGCATTAAAATAAATAACGTCCCGGGCTTGGTAACAGGGTGATGGGTTCCTACCTCATGCATACTACTCAACTACAAGGATTTAATATCACT